>JAODAL010000358.1:0-287500 GCA_025379985.1 Phyllomedusa bahiana | reverse complement strand
AGGAATTCCGAATTGGAAGAAAATTTCCCTAACCCCAAATTAAAGGGGGTTTTTTTTTTAAAAAATAATAATGTTTGATTATAAAAATTTTCAAACTAAAAAATTTCAGATTATTTTGGGAAAAAAAAAAATTTTTTTTTATTTTCAGAGCCGAACGCTAAAAAAAATTTTTTGAAACCCGTGGGTCGATATACTCACTACAACCCTCTGGATATAAAATTTCCCTAAGGGGGGGTATTTCCAATATGGGGTCTTTTTTTTGGGGGATTTATTAATTTTTTTGGGAAACCCTTTGGTGTCCGCAAACCTGAAAAGCCCCCAAAAAAAATCATAATGAAAATGAGGCCCCCCGATCCAGAAAGGGGCTCCTCCTATTCTGGGGCTTGTGGTTTTTAGCCAAATTAAAAGCACTAGGGGGTACAAATGGGATATCTCTGAAAACGGCAAAATCTGGGGGAAACAAAAATTAATTTGCATTTCCCTCACACAATTTTCCGGGTTTTTTTTTCAATAAGTTAAAAATTAAAAAACTGCCCAAAAAAATGAAATTTCACTTCCACTTTTCTTTTTAATTTATCCCGTAAAACACCAATGAGTTAAATTAAAAATTCCTAAATGGGGGTTTTGAAAAAATTTAAATTTTTCAGTTAAATTTGAGAGGCATTTTATGGGGGAATCTAACAAAACAGGTCAAACAAAGCCCCTTGAACTGGACTTTGGGCCCCCAAAAAAAGTAATATTTTCAAATTTTCTTGAAAATTTGAAAATTACTAAAAAAAATTTATAACCCCCCCTTGTCAAAAAAAAAAGACTTTTAAAAAAAGACCCCAAACTACAGCAGACATATGGTAGATCTAGTTAAAAACTTTTTTTTGATTGGAATAACTAGCATTCCTTTACATGCAAAATTTTTTGAATTTTAAAAATTGGGAAAATTTTTTTTCACATTTTTCACGATAATTTGAAAATTTTTCAAAAAAAAAAAACAAAAATTTTTTTGGCCCAAAAAAAATTTCTTACTACCCTAAACAAAAAGTGCCCACGAAAAAACAACTCCTGAATCACATGGTTTGGGTTAAAAAAGTGTAAAAAAAGTTATTCTCACATAAAGGACAAAACCAGATTTAAAAAGGGGGCTCGTCAAAAGGGGGCCAAAACCTGGCCTCCGGGCGGTGGGGGGGTTTTAAAAATGATAAAAATAGTCTTTTTTAAAATTTTTTTTTGGTTTTCCCCTGGTAAAATTGAAATTAGATTTTTAAAGGGGAAATTCCTAGAACGCGCCACTTTACTCAGGTGACAAAATTTTTTCATTTTTGAAAGTTTTTAAAAAAGTATAACCCCCCTCTAAAAGAACAAGAAAAGAACTACGGGGGGTAAAAAAAAAACTGGAAATAAGTCCCAGAGTTTAAGGGGGGTTTCCGGGATTTAAATTTTATTCCTCTCCGAACAAAAAAAAATTCTGGTTTTAAAAACTTTTAAGTTGATTTAAATTAAAAAATTTTTATCTTTACAAACAAAATGCAGAACTGGGTAAAAACCCCCCAAAAAACCCTTCTCCACACTATTTGAAAAACCTTTGCAACTTTCAATTGTTCCCCGGGTTTGCTCTGTCCCCACACACTTACCCTCGCAAAACGGCTTATTTGGGCCCCGATTTTCCCCAAACGGATTGCCCGATCGTCAACCCCGTCGAAAATTTCCGCCCAAAATTTAAGTCCCCACCCCTATTTTCTATTGATTTCAATAAAAATACGGCCCCCTTCGTTCACACACGCATATTCCTTTCCGGATTCCCCGCCCCCGGATTGACGAGGGCAATCCGGAGGGAAAAAAACTTTTTCACATGTAAATTTAAATTTCCGGAGGGAAATTCCCCCACCTCCAATGAAGGGGGAGAGGTGAACCCGGGTGGGGAAATTTTTTTTAAAAATTACGGCCCAAACACTTGGGTGCACGTTTTTAAAAGATTTTAAAACTGATTTCAAAACCCGTATTTCCATGGGAAACCCTTTGAAAAATACTTTTCTGAAAAACCGGGTTTTGAACGGGGCCCCTTACAGGGGAACGTGTTGCACAGAACATCACATTCACTGGGGGGTTTTTCCCAGTTTTTCCTTCTTGCCTCTGGGTTTTTTCAACGGGCCAAGCAACTGGGAAAAGGGGATTAAAGGCGGTGGGGAGGGTTTGGGGGGTTGGGGGAACCCCGGGTTTGCGAAAACTTACCCAAAACGCCCGGGGGTAGCTGAGTGATGCCACATCCATTTTATCAATCATAGGAGAGTTAAATGCCTGCTGTAGGGATGGAATCCCCCCTTTCCCTTTTGGAGAATAGATAGGCTTTTCAGCCCCCCCAAGAAGAGGGTTTTAAAGCCAGATACCCACCGCTTTACACTCTTTTTTCCCCTATTTTTGGGAAAGAGGGAAGGCCAACTTTCAATGGGGTTGGGTTTAGCCTACTAGCCGTTTGGGGGGGGGTACAAACCCATTTTCTGTTTTGTTCCAGGAAAACCCTTTTTAAATTATTTTCCAAAATTTAAAGGGGCCCTTCGCCCGGATCAGTTTTTGGATCAAAATTTCCTTAATAAAAATGGCCCAAAATGGGGGTTGTTGGGGGGGTGTTTTTTTTAATAATGAGTTTTGTTTAAAGTGTCTTTTTTTTTTTAAATTTTTTTTTAATTCCAGTGTTAGTAATCGGGTTTTTCCCGGGGATTTGGGCCTCACCAGGGTTTTTATGTCACCGAAAAGCTGACGCAAACCCTTTCCCCCCTTTTCCCCCAGAAACCAAAAACGCTCCAGGGGAACGGGGAAAGACCTTGTTCCCAAAGAATTTGGCCCCTTTTTAATTTAGGGCTTTTTTTTTTTCTTTTGGTTTGGTTTTTTAAAAAGGCGGGGAAGAGCCCAATACCCAAAGGACTTTTAAAACCTGACAGAAACACATGCATTTTTGCTGGTTTTAAAATTAAAACCAGGAAAAGAAAAATGTGGAGAATCCAGGTTGGTTTTTTTGGTGTTTTTTTAAAAAAATTTTTCTTCCTAGAATTTCGATAAATTAATAAAAAAAAATAATGACATGGAGTTCCATTTCTCTTAACCAGCCCAGATAAAACCACGGCCCGCAGCCTTTATACTTTTAGGATTTTGGGGAAGGGCCCTTTGGAATTTCCTCTTTTCCCCCTTTAAAAAACAAACTCTCCTTTCACCCCTAGAAAAAAGGGGCATCACATCAAGGTCTGCTTCTGAGTGTAACTTAGCTTTTTCCCGTAACCCCCCCGGTTGGGTTTTGGGGAAATGTGGTAAAAAATTAAGGGGGATTTTGTGTCAACCCCTTTTCCCTAATGAAAACACCACTTGCTGACACCAAGCCCCAGCACTAGAAATGGAGAGGCTTCTGTTAGACACTTCTGAGTCTGGAATAAACTGGTAAAAAACTGCCAAAGGGCATAAAAACCCTTTATTTAAATAAACACACCCCGAACAACATCCCCCTTTGACCATCTTTATTTAACCCCCTTCATCCAATTCTGCCTTTCTGTAAATGGACGTAACAGTTTCTTTCCCCACAACCGACGGCTCACAAACGGGCCCCCCGGACATTCGACCCCTGGGAATTAAAAGCTGACCTCATCCCCCAGGATTAGCTCCCCGCACAGGGGAAATTTAAACCCCCCTGTCGCAATCTATCACATCCCCTGCACAAAAGGGACAAACAGAAGGAGGGGGCACAATAGGGGCAGCAGCGGGCCCAAAGCGCGCGTTTTTCCCTTCCGGATTACCGGATAACCTGGATGCTTTTTTAAAAGGGAATAGGTGGGGGGGAATAAAGGTTTAAAAAAACATGGGGAACTTGAAGGCTTTGTTAGGCCTCTGGTTGCCATGCCAACCAAATGGTACCCTGTTTTAAAGCAAAAACATGGAGACTTTTATACTAACCACTAAGTTGCTGTGGTCAGCTATACTGCGGGGTTTTAAAAAAAAAAAGTTAAAAAGGGGTCCGAGCTTTGTCTGATTCTTGGGAGCTGGGGGAAAATTTATGGGTTGTTTAAAATCCCCCCCTTTGCTGTGTATAGCCCTGGGCTCCCCAATTGAACCCACTTCCAAATTTCCCCCTTATAAAATTTTGGACAAAGTGGCTTGTTTCCCTTTTTCATTAAGGGTTTAAAGACAGCCCGCCCGTTCCAGCTCTCCTAAAAGTTCGGAGATGTCCCCCCTTAAATTTTTGGGGGTTTCCTTTAACTTGCCATAAAGTTTTGGGAAAACATGAAATATATTTTAAACATATAAAAAAATGTTTTTTCCCATGCTATTTAAAAAAATTAAAGGCGCAAATTTTTCCCATGACACACCTAAGCCCCGATACCCCCGAAAGTGAAAAATATCAATATAAAGGCAGGGAAGGGGAAAAATTTTTTCCATGGTTGGTAACGACACTTTAAGAGGTGTGCTTTGCTGGGCTGGGCTTGGAGGGCCAGCAGGTTTGTGCAGGGAAGTCCTTACTGCACCTGCAATGCAGTCTGGGACTTGTAGGAAAGAGCTACTGACACTGACACAACCAGGAAGTTTCACTGCAACAGGAATAGCCTTTGCTGTTGTCAAGAGAAAAGAAACAAATGAAGGGTTTGGTATATTATTATTTATCATCATAAATGCTGTTTATAGTGTTTTATGAAATCTACGAACTCCCGCAAAACCCCTTTAAAGCTCCAGACGGCCTCTTTTCTGAATATAATTACCGGAGTTCTACAGGTACACGCGGCAGTATTAGTGTAGGTTGTATCTTTGATCATCTTTGATTTCATAGTGCATATGTTTTATAAAAAACTCTATATTCATATTTGTTTTCTACAGGCCTGTGGTAAAATCCCTCAAAGAAACAGGATTAGTAGAACCAGAATTTTTTGAAGAAGTCAGCATTTACTTCAGTGATATTGTCGGGTTTACTACAATTTGCAAATATAGCACACCGATGGAGGTTGTGGATATGCTGAATGATGTGTACAAGGATTTCGACCGCATTTTAGATCACCATGATGTCTACAAGGTACTACGCTGAATGAAATTATTTAATAATTGTATCTAAAATTTTATCTTTTCTGCTATCTACTAACACCAGCACCCAATATGCACTACTTTGCCACTATAATCACTGCCTCCTTATTCCACAAATTCCTTGTCTACCCTCACACACCTACACTGGGCAATAGTTTCCTGATCTCCTCATCTGCTTTACCCTCACATCTGACCTCAACTGTTCACCTCTTCCACAGCATTTTCTCTCAAACCCCACAGAACCCCTTTATGCTCTTTTCTGCTAACACCTACTTACACTCTCCCTGCTTCTCCTGGCTGCTGGGGACATATCTCCCAATCCTGGGTCCCCTCAGAACATCCCCACTGTTGATTCACCCGTCTTTCACAGACCAAGCAGGGCAGACTTCTGTAACCCCATAAACCTCAAACCTATTCCCCTCACCTCCGCCGTCCCTGCCATGCTGGCTGGAGATCTCTGGAATGCACGTTCCGTGTGCAACAAACTTCCCTTCATCCAAGACCTTTTCATCTCATGCAACATATCCTTTCTTGGTCTAACTGACACCTAGCTGGCACCCTCTCACACAACCTCTCCTGCTGCACTCTCTTATGGCGGGCTTCAGTTTACCCACACCACCTGCCATGGCACCAAGTTTGGTGGGGGGGGTTTCGGGTTTTAAACCTTTATCGCCCCACCTTTTTCCTTTAGTCCCTTTCCCCACCTTTTTTTTCCCTCACTTTTCCCCTCCTTTGAGATGCACTCTGTCTGAAATTCTCCCTCCCTCTCAACCTTAAAAGGGGGGGCCCATCATTTTTACCCAAAAGTCGGGCCCCTGCTACCACCCTTCCGCGCCACTTTTTTCCCCCTGGATTCTTCTTTTTTTTTTCACGGCCCCCCACCATTTTTTCAAGGGAGCCCGTCAACCCCCCATCAAAAACCCCCCCATTCTGCCGCCAACAAACTCCTTCACTCTCCTTCTCTGGGTTTCCCCAAAAGGGGACCCCCGGACCCAACCCCACAAGACGGAAACCCTGGGATCTCTTTCTTAAAACCCCCCCTTGCCTTTATCTAAAATTTTCAAATTTCCCCGTTCCCTTTTTTGACCAAAATCTGTTTAAAACTTCTCCACCCCCTTTCCATCCCCACCGGGTCCCTCATTTTTCTAAAATTTCTGTACGAACCCCAAAACAAAAAAGGTCCAACTCAGTTAAACGTAAATTTTTTTCACTTTAAACATGTTAACCAAAAAAAAATTTATAATGAAAAAAAAAGTCATAAGGAAAATATATTTTCACAATTTTTAATTGTTTTAAAAAAATAAAAAATTAAAAACTGTTGAAAACCAAATGGGAAAAAAATTTTAAGGGTAAAAAAAATTAAAAATTAATGCCATACCCAAACAAGGCCATACAAATAAACCCCCTTTCCTGAAATATGGGAAAGGGGGGAAACCCAAAAGTTTTTAAACCTAAAAATTTTTTAAACTTTTTAGTATAAAAGTGTCTTTAAAAATAGAAATAAAGGGTGTTTAAAATAGTTTTTAGAAAAATCAAAAATGGGAAAAACAAAAATAATGTCACACCACTCACACCCCAATACTTTTACCAAGTGTATAAGGGAAATGGAGGGGTGCCACCCCAAAGGCATGAAATCTTTCCTCCATGGGATTTTTTTGGGGGAAAAACTCTAAAGTGTTTATATACTATTTAATCCCTTGATTTTTTAAATTAATTGACCCCGTTAATACTAATGTTAAATACAAAGGGGGTTTTTACACCTTAGATGATTTTCTATTTTCGGGGAAATGGGGTGATTTTTTATGCCTTGTTTGATTTTTTGGGGGCTTTATTTTTAATTTTTTTTTGTTTAAAAATTTGGTTCTATTTGGACATTTTTAGTTTTTAAATATTTATTTTTAAAATTTCAAAAAAAGATTTGAAAAAAATATTTTTCCTTATGCCCCTTTTTTGTATTGTATTTTTTCTTGGTTTTAAAATCTGGGAAAACCCCCGGCACAAACCCCTTAAAAAGGTTTTTAACCCCCCCAACACTTTCTATGACCTTTTGATCTCCTTTTACTATTTCTTGTTTGATGATCCAGAGGCAGCCCAACTGCTTTCTAAAAACTTAACACAATTACCTCCACGTTTTGATTCATTCCTCACCCCACAACAGAACTCAAAAAAAGCTGGGCGGGGGCTTTCAGAGATGTTATTGCTGCTGGAAGAAAACCCAAAATGAGGTGTTGGAAATGAGATTTTGAACTCTCCATTGATTTCTATGGGCATTTTACTTCTGGAAAACACCTCAAGAATTGACAGGTCACTTTTTTAGCGAAAATAAGGGAGTAAAACAAACGTAAAAACCATGTTGTATGAACTGCAATGTGATTTTACATAGGAATCATTGAAAATGTTAGTCATTTTTTACACTGTTTTAGGAGTGTAATCCACAGCTTAAGGGCTTGTCCCCACGGCACAGATTATTTGTCGGTTTTTCAGACAGTTTGCGGTTTTGCAAACCATATGAAAACCGACAAGCAATGCTCCCCATGCTTAAATGGAAAAAATCCGTGCAGAATCCCATTTCCCCACAGATTTTCCGCCGGTTTTTTTTTTTAACCCCGGCCAAAAGGGGTCCGAAAAACTTTAGAATAAAATTTTTTTCTTCCCCCGGTTTTTTTTTTTGGGAAACCCTGAAAATGTAGGTTAAAAGGGGGGGGGTTGGGAAATCCCATAAACCGGCGGAAAAAAAAATTCCCCCCTGTGGGGCCCAAAAAAAACCAAAATCCCAAGTTAGGAAAACCCGCCGGTTTTTTGGTCTTTCGGTGTAAACGCCCCTTTGGGGGGGCCCCTTTCAGGGGGGGGGGCAGGGGAAAATTTTCCCGGGCCCGGTTTGCCGGCCCGATATTTGTCCGGTTTTGGGGCCCTTTCCCCCCGCCGGGGGGGGGGGGCGGTTTTTCTCCGGGGTGGGGGGGGAAAAGAAACACCCCCTCCCCCCTCCCATTGAGGTTGTTATTTTTCCGTGGGGGGGGAAAAACGGACGGAAGATTGTGCAGTTTTAAAAGTTTTGTCGCAGGCCCGCCGGGGGAAAAAAACCGCCGGGCGGAAAACCCGTTTTGAAGGGGGACCTTGCTGACGGGTTTTTCCCAATAGGCACAATTGTGTCTTTTTTCGGCGGGGTTTTTTCAGGCGGTCTAAAAAAAATAAAAACCCCCGGGCGGGAAAAAAACCGGCCAAAAAACCCTTGGGTGGGGCGGGGCCCTTAACAGTCCCAAAAAAACAGCGTCCCTTAAGCCTTGTGTTCTACATAATGGATTCCCATTTGGAAACTGACCGGTGATTGCCTTCACTTTCACGTACTGGCACAGATTGGGCAGTATGAGGAAATGTTCAACATTGGGGTTTTGTTGCAGTTTTTCTCATTTTAAAACATAATTTGACTCCTGCTTCTTGTTTTTTTGTTGCTTTGGGGGCCCCTAATTTTCGGCCCAATTAAATTTTAAAAGGGGTTTTTCCAAAGGGTTTTTTTCTTCCCAAAAGTTTTCAGAAATTTTATTTGGGTCAAGCTTTAAATTTTTTACCCTTTTTTAAGCATTTTTTTATTTTAAATTTTTACCAAAAAATTTTTTACTTAAAAATTAGGGGGTATTTTGGTTTTTTTGTTTTGGGGTTTTTTCAGGTGGTAAAGCAGTTAAGGTTTGTGATTAAAATTTCCCTTTAATATTTTTAAAATTAAATTTTTATGTTTGTCCACGGGTTGAAAAAAATTTGGGGGGTTTGGGTTTAATAGGGTGGTTGGTTGTTTTTCCCCAATCGAAATGGAAATCGGCATGCCGTTCCCATATGAAAGGATGGTTTTGGTTTTTATTTTTTTAAGTTTTTATGGGGACTTTTAAAATGAACCTTTTTGGCCTGGTTTCCCTGTATGGTTTCCCGGTTTGGGGAATTCCTCGGGTATCCCACTTATTTTGTTGCTCTGGTATTTTTGCATGGGTTTTTATTTGGAAAAAAAATTGAAACATTTCTGTTTTTGGGCTGATGTTTTCAGTTATACTCGGTAAGTCCCCCCATTTTTTCTACTCTATAACGAGAGCCGAAAAACAAAAATACGAGTTCTGTATATGATACATGGGGGACCCGAAGGATGCTTTCACACGGAGCATTTTTTGTTGCGTTTTTGTTGCATTTTTTGCAGAAACACATAGCAATTAATGATGTGCATTTCTGCAACAAACGCACCAAAAACACACCAAAGACACTCCGTGTGAAAGCACCCTAACAGCATCCAAATGACCTTTTTGACTTATAATGACGTCGATCAGGTTCCACTGTGTGATCCGCCATCTTGACCGAGTAGTGTGAAGAGAGCCTTAAAGAGGTTTTCTCACTGCATTGATTAGCTTTTAACACTTAGGGACAAATAACTGAAGACTTTTTTCTAAATACATTGCTTTGTTGATTTTTCTTTGGTCAAGAGATAAAGAAGATTTTACCTCTTCAAAGAGCACACAAGTTTCCTTCCCTTTTCTTTCTAATTTCTCATTACTCTGAGCTGCTGTCAATCAGGTCAGTCTGTCCATGGTGAGTCACCTACTGCAGAGTCTTATCTCTTAGCTTCTTATTTAGCTAAGTAAACACTTTTTAGGGCTCTGATGCCTGGTGTAATATACTTTATGAATCTCTTACACTTGTAGGAACAGCTGATGTATCAATTACTGCTATAGACCTGCCCACAGCCTGAACAGCATGTGTAATTCTACAGCGGGCAGTGGCTGCAAAACTGTAAAGGGGTTTTCTCACCATGCAATTTCACAGAGCCACAACCAGCTGTCGAATCACACTTCCTGGTCCGGCTGTAGGTGGTTCTATAGCAATGATTGGCAGATTAGCGCTGCTGTTTCTTGCTGTTCATGTTAAAGTGACATGAATGCTGGAGGTTTATGAAAAGTACTGTACAAGGCTACAGAGCTCTAAACAGTAAAAGCTTCTTATTTAGTTAGGTAAATAAACTCAGTTGCTAGAGATAAGACTCAGCAGGTTGTGACTCAGCATGGTTGAACGGACTGACTGACTGCAGCTTGGAGCAATGAGAGATAATAGAGAGCAGGAAGAGGTGGTCATTAACCAAAGAAACATATGCTCTAAGAGGAGATAAACTATTTTTTATTATTAAATACATTGCTCTTTTGATCTTGCTTTGTTCAGGTTTCCCTACAAGTTAAAAGCTAATCAATGTGTTGGCTAAACAACATTAAGTTTTTATTTTTTTATTTGGATTAATTAAACCATATGAAGTACATTTCATTATACTTTATGGGGTAATAAAATCTGAGTACTGAGTAGACAATAATGTTGAGCGATATGTGCGACTATTGGTTGTACAGTTTGAATAAAATTTTATTGAAAGCTAATAACCCTACTTTCCCACTTCTCAGAGTACAATGTAAAATACGCATGTTCAATCACAAGACTCATATTGTACGCTAGTAATTTTACGGGTGTCTGAAAAAAATTGACATGTCAAATCACTGCTTGCTGTCAACTACTTTCTCATGCTTGTTCTGCCTAGGACCCTGTGCTGCTGGTGTTGTTGGAATTAAAATGCCAAGATACTGCCTTTTTGGTGACACAGTTAATACAGCTTCACGGATGGAGTCTACAGGATTGCGTAAGAATCAGTTAAAACTGGCAAAGAAACTGTATGTTAGGCTTAAATTCAATGTTAAAGATCTTTGATTAGAAATACATTTAACCCTTTTCTGAGGCCTGGTCATAAATTTTTGGCTTTTTATTTTTTCCCTGCCTTCCAAGAGCTGAAACCTTTTAATTTTTCCATCTACATAGACATATGAAGCCTTGATTTTTTGCGGGGCAAGCTGTACTTCTCAATGGTGCCATTGACCGTATCATATAAAGTACTTTGAAACTGAAATTTTTTTTAAGCGGGCTGAAAAAAAGGCATGATTTTTTTTTTTAAACTCTTTTTATTGATTTTCCGAATATAATATAGACTGAACAATCTGCAACAAGAAATTGAATCATATACATGAACATTTTGTTACAGCGGAAATAGCAGGAAAGAATATAAGCAAAAATGTTATTTTTTATAATTTGGGCAAATGTCTCATATCGAGTCTCACATATATCTCCACCGTTGTTTTGTTTTTGTTTGTTCTTTTCCCCTTTCTAGGTGACCCTCCCCGACCCGTACCCCAACCCCACATAATCACCCTTCGAAGTGGGTAATTTTGCCCATCGGGTTTTTAATCAAGCGTCGTAGGTCTGGGTATGGACCTGGAGTGCCCCCTTTACATAATGTTCCAATATAGTGATTGGATTTATATACAAGTACTAACACAATCTATCCATGTCCGTTAGTTGTTGACTAGTCCGTCAATTAATATCGAGAGAAACAAGGATAGATGTATAAAGAAAAATGTTAACACATACTGGTGGTTTGCTTTTATGATGTTTACTTTTCAGTGCAATTCATATGTTATCTGTAGGTCGTTACAATTCCGATGATACCAAACATGTAGGGTTCTTGTTATGTTTTAGTACTTTTAATTAAATAAAAACATTCTTTATTTTTTTACTTCGTCCTGCAGCACCGTTTTCTGACACCAAAAACTTTGGTGCGAGGGTGCATTGTTTTGGGGCTGAAGTGTAGTTTTTAATTATACTAATTTAGGATACATGCAATTTTTTGATCGCTTTTTATTCCAATTTTTGTGAACTAGAAATGACAAAAAGCCCACAATTTTGATGTTTGGAACTTTTTTTCATCTATGGTGTTCAGTGTACAGGGTTAATGATGCTATATCTTAATAGATGGGACTTTTGGAGATGCAGCGATACCAATTATGTGTAACTTTTGTTTTTTTAATTTGTAAAACGGCAAAAGGGAAGTGTTTTGAAACTTCTTTAATTTTTTCCACTTGTACACGTAGTCCCCCTAAGGTACTTGACCACTAGCAGCGACATGTATGATTTTTGGTGTTTAAACGCTGATTTTCATGCGCATTCTAACGGTATGTTCACACGGTGTATTGCGGCAGGTATAGTACGCGCCGCAATATGCCAGGTGCTTTGGAAGCACGCGCTGATCAGCACCTCTTTCCAAAGCAAGGAGGGGTCGGCATTGACATGCATTGTCAGCAGCACGTAATCGTTGTGAACAATTGACATGTCAATTCTCCCCCCGCGCGTACACTACAATCGTTTAAACCGCAAACCGTCTGTAAAAACCGGCTGCAAACCGGTGCCGTGGGGACATGGCATTACTGTTTGATAGATCTGGTAGTGGACTGGCTTTGTAAACCGCATTTTTTTTTCCATCTACTTTTTTGGTGCAGAATCATCACTGAAAATGTGGCTTCAATTCTTTCAACATCTGAATGTAGCATAAATGAAAAGCAAATTCAATATTTAACCGTGCATAATTTACAGTTTTTTCTTTAAACAGCTCTTCGAATACATGTAAGCAAATCAACCATATCTATTCTAAGGAGGACGGATTGCAAATTTCAGTATGAAGTAAGAGGAGAAACTTATCTCAAGGTAAAAACATATGGAAAGTTATTAAACACTACTTAGTAAATACTGTATAGTAATATAATAAATGAAATATATTAATGTAGCAGATGAAGGATAAATTGTAGTATAATCCGCATAGAAGGACTTAGGTGTTTTTTTACAATTGATTGTCCCAATTTTTAAGGCTTTTGCCTATAATAACTGGATCTAAAACTAATAACTATGCTGGGCTTCAACGCATTTTGTTTTGTTTCTTTTTGCTGCTGGTCTAATGAAATTACATCCTTCCACTATTACTTTTTTAGAACATCCTTATTTACTTTTTTTTTAAAAAGTGAATGAAAATTAATACAACCTCTGCAGAAAACAGAAAAATATGATTCACTCCAAATTGTAATGCACCATTTATTGCTTATTTGTGGAATATTTTAGAATGGACTAAAACTAACATGAAGTCAGAAAAAATGAAGGCAAAATAGGAACCTGGAGAGCTAGGTTTCTTGTAAGGATAATTCACACTTGCCTGTTTTGTGACATGTGAGGTCTGTAACACGAGTTCCACTTGTGGTTTAAATGGAATAAACTTCGATCACTAGAGGGTAATATGGTGTTCTAAGTTTGGTTCCGCTGAACTGCTGGAGCCGCCCATATAAGTTTATAGTACAAAAATGTTAAAAGGTCTCTTCACTTTGGGCAATCCCTATTTGTTTTAAAGGGGTTGTCTCGCTACAAAGATCAGCTTTCAAAATGTAGGGAACACTAAATGAAGACGTTTTTGAAATATATTGCTTTGTTCATCTTTTTTTGTTAAGGAGCTACAAGTGATTTTATCGCCTTCCTGCTGGCTCTATCTAGTTCCCCAAGCGACCGACCTGTGTACATCTCCTCTGCTGTTTGTTCTATCTGATAGCAGGGAATGATGTCATCACACAGGTCCTGGCAGCACAGAACTCTGGACAGTGAGAGCTTGTGTGTTATCTGATCTTTCAGACAAAAGACTAATTACTCTACTGTTTACATTAGCAAAGAAGCTTCTCAGGACCTCAGAGAAAGTAATTTTGCTAATCTAGACTAATAAACAGAGAAGTCTGCATACAGAGCTCATATGCTAATTACAGACAGCTGACCAGGAAGTGACAGAGAAACCAGCATTACTTCATTCATGCATACTATGAAACTCTGAGATGAGACAATCCCTTTAAGGGTCCTTGGACAATAAGTTGATCACAGAGCGCCCCCCTGCTGGGACCCCAGCAATAAGCTGTAATTGCTGGGGAAATCAGACAGTAAGTATACAGTTTCAATGCAATGCCACAACATGGGAAATTAGGCATAAACACAGTGCCTAAATGGATGGTCGTCCAAAGTGAGAGTCCTGTTTGAAACTGCTCTCCAGTCTGCCCAAATGATGAGGATCCTGATCAGAGAACCCCTCTTCTAAACTTAGAATGTTATAATAAGGTTATTTGAAAATGTATCTTCTAAACCAGAGAACCCTACTTAATAATATTAATACTTACACGAACATATAAAACTTCTAAATCCCGTCTGTTTAGAATTTTTGTATCAGAAATAATCCATTTTACGAAATTTTGTTTCTGGACGTAAACGTTTCTATTTTTTGCAAACATTGTAAGAAGAATTGTAACACAATTGAGTTATAATTGCCTTCACTTCATGGTGAGGGAACTATGGCCATACTGAAAAATTTGGGATCTTGTTGTCACCGTGACGCACTGCACCTAATAAAAATGAAAAGGGATGTGATAATGGAGGAAGTTACATTGACTGATTGGTTCATGGGGATAAGAGGCTCATGCTCCTGTATTCACATGGTCATAGAGGAGACTAGGAGGCAAGGCTGCGGCTTTATAAGGGCATGTCCCCACAGCAGAGTTTTCATTCGGTTATACAGATGGTTTTCGGATTTGAAAGCCGTTTGTACACCGACTGTCAACCATGCTGATAGACTTTAATAGAAGATCTGTTCAGCAGTCCCCACTGAACGGATTTTCTGCCAGACGATTTTTACACTGCTGGTGGTCTGAAAAATTAGAAAATGTTCATTCTTCCGTGGTTGATGGGGATGGGGAGTCCGCAAACCGCGGGCAGGACCGTCCTCCAGAACCACGTACAAGATGTCAAAATACTGGCTGGATTCTTTAATCAGAATCCGGACAGTATTTACTTACTGCCGTGTGGACGCACCCTAAGATGTCCCGTATAATGCAAGGATGTGCAGCACACCCAAACTTTATTTTGTCCTCCAGTAATGCAAAAAACCAGTTATAACAATAAAATCACATTCACAATGACCCTTCATCAGTCATAAATAGCCAGAATACTCTTCTTAATGTTAAGATAAAGTGCAAAACAGCATATGTGTAGATACATTCATATGGATGAAATAAATACCGGGACAGGGTAAATCCTTGTTTTCACTGCTGTAGTTTTCCTTGTCCCGGTGTGTCTCAGCCCCAGTCTTTGCACATCCATAAAAAGACTATTTCATGGAGCATCCAGCATATCACAAGGCATTATGGGAACGGACCTGAGAAGCTCAAACTCCCTCTGTTGGATTTAACAAATCCTCAACTTGTTTTTGACCCACTAGTGTTTAGAAAGCAAAAGGGATATTAGCCAAGCCAGCATCACCCATCTACATACAGCTGTTTCAAGGTTTTGCTCCTCATCAATGCAGTGCAGAGCAATACTGGCTGGTTGGATGGGAGGCAATGAGTGGCTCAGAAAGGGGAATATCTCTCCTTGGGGAGAGCACCTGTAGGTGTGTGGAGATTTGAAATTGCCTTTTGCACTCCACAAATCATCTGCATATCACAAGGCATTATGGAAAAGGAGCGGAGAAGCTTAAAGGGGTTGTCTCACTACAAGGATTGCTTTTTATGTTAAAAATCTCCAAAAAACAAGTCACTTTGCAATATATGTCCATTAACAGTGTCCTACCTATTCTGAGATATCCCCTCTTGTATGGGCTGCATCCGTTCCTCAGGTCGCTATAGCTACAGACCTGTTTGATCTCTCCCGATAGGCTGCCAGCATTGGTTGCTATAGCTACAGACCTGACTTCTACTGCAGCCTAGTGGAAGCCAGTAAACGCGCCCCTGAATTCAAAGTGAAACAAAGAAAACAGGACTGAGGTAAGAGGAATCCATGTAGTGAGAAAACCCCTTTAAGTGCCCTACATTGAATGTAACAAATCCTCAATTTTCTTTTGACCCACTGAGTCTTTAGAAAGCAAAAGGGATATTAGCCAATCCAGCATCACCCATCTGCAGACAGCTGTTTTGGGGTTTTGCCCCTCATCAGTACACACTCAACTTGAACAAATGATTTTGATGTATCAGCAGCTTTTTGTATTTCTCTAGTATGTAATGTGCCTCATGTTATTACCCTCACTTTGGATCTTCTGCTCAACTTTTGTATTAAATGAATGTTGATGAAGTAGAGTGACCTTGCACTCATATTTGAAGAATTTTCCTATAGGCATCTAAGAGTTGTGCTTCCAGATCCTAATCACTATTACAAGTCAAGTATGACATTTTACCAGAAAGTCCACTAAACTTTAGGGAATGAAACCAAGATGATTTTTTATAGCATCAGCCCCTCTATAATATATTATGATTAGTTAACCTCTTAACGATGCATTATTTTTTCTAAGCCTACTGCTGCCCATTTAAAATTAAAAAAAAGTTAAACTCACCTCATCCCTCATCTTGGATCCAGAGCTGCATCACCTTCACTTTCCACTCGTCTGTGTTTTCCAGTCTTCATTCCAATGGGGTATACCCCAATCAGCAGCTGCAGCAGTCATGTGCCATTGGCTGATGTCACCGTTTGGAAGTAAGCACTCTGAAAAGTGATGTCAGCCAGTGGCACCTGACTGCTCCAACAATATAATGGCTGCAATGGTGACTTCATTTTGGATCAAGAACACAAGAACAAAGAATTGGTTGGAAAGCAAGGGTGGTGCAGCACTGGATCTGAGGTGTGAGGTGAGGAGGTATAACATAAAAAAAAATGGGCAACAGTATGCTGAAAGAAAAAACAAACATACTGGACACCCCCTTTAAATGAAGTGGGAAATGATTGGGAGCAAAAATACACAAAGGACCTCATGTATGAAAACTGTCCCGGTCTAAGACTTTCTTTGTTGCCCATAGAAACCAATCAGAGCGCCCCTTTCATTACATGTGCTCTGAAAAAAATGAAAGAGGAGCTCTTATTGGTTGCTAAGGGCAACAAAGAAAGTCTTAGATCTAGACATTTTTCATACACGTGGCCCAAAGTGTCCTATGCAGGACATGTAAAAATAGAGTGATTAAAATGAACTTTTCAGTAAGGATATTTAGAGTTATCATTTCAAGCTTAAAATGTTTCTCATCATTTCTTTATCTGTATTAGGGGAAGGGAACAGAAACAACCTACTGGCTTACAGGAGAAAAGGACCAGGAGTACAACCTCCCTATACCTCCATCCGTGTAAGTGGTTCTCATAAAAAAAAATTATTACCCAGGTAGACAGAAATGTAAAGGGCCATTCCTAGCTGATAAAGTGATGGCACATCACTAGGATATGCCATGACTTTTTGATTGCAGGTAGCTTCTCCTCAGGGCCCCCAACCGATCCTAAGTATTATGAGGGCCCTAAACATTCACAGGGCCCTAATCATTCCCTGAACATGGGGAGGGGGAAGAAAAAGGGGTTGGATGCTAATGTGCAGGTTCTGTAGTTGCATTGCCAAATAAGCATTTTCAGTCCCCAAAGTCGGACACCTACTGATCACAATAGGCCAACACTTTATGAGATGGGAATAACTTTTTGGAGGCTATTTTTTGTTTTTTTTAGGGTAATGAATTAGGCCTAAATCACAATGTGCAAAAAGTATTATTTCTAATAATCACAAACATCAACATTTAAAGGAATGATACAAACCAAAGATGTTTTGGCGTTTCAGGCTATGTCTACAAATCTGACAGTATTTTAACTTCCCCGTACCACTTTTTTTTGCGCAGGTTAATGCAAAAAAAAACGCGGATGCTTTTAGAATTTTGGCCGGCCCTGTGCATAGAAGTGTACAGGAATTCGCCGGAAGATAGAACATGTTCTATCTTCCGGCGAAGGCTGGCGGTTTAGAATTCCAACAATAGAAAACCTGTGCTGTGTAGACAACAGCTTTGATTTTCTATTGTGGTCTATCGTCACTGGTTACAGTCAGATTTTTATCAGATACTAAATACTGAATCCGTCGAAAATCCAGGCAGAAACCAGTGCTGTGGAGACATGGCCTAAGGGTTGGTTTCAGACAGTCATAGTAAAACTGCATTTTAACATCCTAATGACAGCTACAACAGCCAGATATCCTGCAGCTCTACTGAACCAAACATGCATCTTAGGTCAAGCATGTTTGGACTTTGTAACATAGTTTTGTTTTATTGCTCATATATTTTAAAGCCTCTGTAGGTTATAATTTAAATCTAATCGAAAAGAGCAATGATCTGCTTTGTTTTTTATTTAAAGAATTATTGAGTAAAATTAGTTCCTTTGCAACCTTTAAGGTGGGTTCCACAAATTGGCCCACATTTACGATAGTAGCAGCAGCAGAAAAGTTTCAGGAAATGCGACAAATAGTTTTTTGTAGCATGTCGCAGATGTACAGTTGAAACCAGAAGTTTACATACACTATATAAAAAGACACATCTGCATGTTTTTCTCACTATCTGACATGAAATCAGAATAAACCTTCCCCGTTTTAGGTCAATTAAGATTATCAAAATTATTTATATTTGCCAAATGCCAGTATATTAAGAGAGAGAATTTTAAGACATTTTGATTACTTTCTAAAAAGTCAAAAGTTTACATATACTAGGATTGTTCTGCCTTTAAACAATTTGGGACAGCCCATAGGATGACGTCATGTCTTTGGAAGCTTGTGATATATTTCTTGGAAACATCTGAGTTAATTAGAGACACACCTGTGGATGTATTTTAATTCACACCAGAAACACACTGCTGCTGTGTGTAACATCATTAGAAAGTCTAAAGAAATCAGCCAAGATATCAGGAAGAGAATTGTGGATTTGTGGAAGTCTGGTTCATCCTTGGGTGCAAATTCCAGGTACAAACAATTATAAGCAAGTCAAACAAGATGGGAATGTCCAGCTATCATACCGCTCAGGAAGGAGACGGGTTGTGTGTCTCAGAGATAAACGTGCTTTGGTCCAACATAAGCATATCAACGCAACAACAAAAGCAAAAGGCCTTGTGAAGATGCTGGCAGAAGCTAGTAAGATTGTGTCATTATCCATAGTAAAACAAGTACTTTATTAACATGGGCTGAAAGGCAACTCTCCAGGAAGAAGCCATTACTCCAAAAGAAACATATAAAAGCCAGATTAATGTTTGCAAATGCCCAGAGGAACAAAGACCTACATTTTTGTAGACATGTCATGTGTATTGACAAAACTAAAATTGAACTGTTTGGCCATAATGACCATCGTTATGTTTGGAGGAAAAAGGGAGAAGCTTGGAAGCCTAAGAACACCATCCAAACTGTGAAACACAGTGTTGGCAGCATCATGTTTTGGGGTTGTTCTGCTGCAAGAGAGACTGGTGCGCGTCACAAAATAGATGGCATCATGAGGAAAGAAGATTATGGGCGACAGGTATGATCGGGAGTTGCGCCCGATTTCTGGCGTAACCTGCGCCTCACGGTCTCGAATCCCCTGCCGGACGCAGGGATGCGATGTTAGGCACAACCTTCGCCACTTTTGGCTTCGCCTAACATGAAGGGGCGTGCAATGGACGCGGTGTGGGCGTTCTGGGGCGGGACGCACCACATTCGAATAGTCCGATGCATGTAGGAATGCCGGTCGGCAAAGTGAAGCGCATCACTGCTCCGACAGGCAGACCTCGTTGAATATGGTCTACCTGAGCCGGAGGAGGCGAAGTGAAGCTAGAACGTAATGGAATGGGGCAAAATGTGCGCTAGGTTGACTGTTACAACAGTACAATACTAAAAATGAGTTGGCTATAAAATAATTTCATGTCTCACGGAGCTGAGAGCTGAGATTTATTTCTTTAGCAATCTTATATATTTTGCCTTTTATTTTAAATGATCCACTTTTTCAATACATTTAATCGCTTTTATACAACTTTGATTTTTCACTTTATTCATTCATTCATTTGAAAGACAACTCTTTTTGCTTTTCACTAACATGTTTAATGATTTTTCTCTGATTTCCAGCCTGTCTAGAATCGTAATACATGTTAGGCGCAGTCCTTCTGCGCCTAAGTCCCGCACTGCGCCTCACACACTGGCGAGGCGCAGGGAACTTTACACCGCATGTATGAGCGCACCTCGGGCGCCGACATAAATGAGGCGCAGCTTTCACTTAAGATCGGGCGAAAACGGGCGCTCTGATGTGCCGAGATTCATACATGTCGTCCTATGTGGCAATACTGAAGCAACATCTCAAGACATCAACCAGGAAGTTAAAGCTTGGGCAGAAATGGGTCTTCCAAATGGACAATAACCCGAAGCATACTGCAAACATGTTACAGATGGCTTAATGATAACCAAGTCAATGTTTTGGAGTGGCCATCACAAAGCCCTCAATTCTCAATCCTATTGAAAATTTATAGGAAAAACTGAAAAGGCAGATACGAGCAAGGCGACCTACAAACATGGCTCAGTTACACCAGTTCTGTCAGGAGGAATGGGCCAAAATTCTTACCAACTATTGTGAGAAGCTTGTGGAAGGATCCAAAATGTTTGACCCAAGTCCTACAGTTTAAGGTTAATGCTACCAAATACTAATGAAATGTATATAAACTTTTCACTTTGCAGAAAGTATTAAAAATGCCTTAAAAAATCTCTCTCATTATTCTGGCATTTGGCAAATATAAATCATTTTGGTAATTCTAATTGACCTAAAGCAGGCAAGATTTATTCTGATTTCATGTCAGATAGTGAGAAAACAATGTATATGTGTCTTTTTATATAGTGTATGGAAACTTCTGGTTTCAACTCTATGTCCACCATAAGATCATATGTCCACTGTAGGTTGGCATCTTTTTTTAAATGTCTTTTTCCTTTTTTACGACATTAGGGGGCTTTAGTAATTTTTCACATTTTGAAGAAAATTTGCATTGATATTTTTAAAGATCAGTCCAGTTCTGACGTGGTTTTGAGGGGCCTGTATGTCATGCAAGCAGGTCCTCTTGTTTCATAAACTACTCAGCCTGGACACGGGCCCCGCAGCACTGCTGACTATCCACAGGGGCCCGTGCGGCTCAGCATGTGAGGAGGGGGGGCTGCGTTCTGATCACAGGAGTGAGTGCTCTTTACATGATACAGCTGCAGCAGCAGAAGCGTCTCTCACTTACTTGCAGTTCTGGAGCCTGTGATCGGAGTCGGCCCCTCCTCTCTCTCTCTCTCTGCCAGCAGGAGTCACTGAAGCCCCGCCCACAGGCAGAGAGAGAGAGAAAGAGAGAGGAGGGGTCAACACTGATTACAGGCTCCAAAACTGCAAGTAAGTGAGAGACGCTGTCGCTGCTGCAGCTGTATTCATGTAAAGAGCACACACTCCTGTGATTCGGAGCACAGGCCCCCCCTCCTCACACGCAGAGATACTGTGGGGCCTCAGTGAAGCCCCCCTCGGACCCAGCGACTGAGGCTGGGGGTGCTGTGTCTGAGGCTGGAGGTGCTGTGTCTGAGGCTGGGGGTGCTGTATCTGAGGCTGGGGGTGCTGTATCTGAGGCTGGGAGTGCTGTGTCTGAGGGTAGGGGTGATGTGTCTGAGGCTAGAGGTGCTGTATCTGAGGCTGGGGGTGCTGTGTCTAAGGGTAGGGGTGTTGTATCTGAGGCTAGAGGTGCTGTATCTGAGGCTTGTGGTGCTGTATCTGAGAGTGGGAGTGCTGTATCTGAGGGGGGGACAGGGCGATGGGGAGGGTTTGGCAGAGGGCAGAGTTGACAAAGGGGGTGCACAAATGCTTCAGCTGTATGGGGCCCTGAAATTTCTAATGGCCGCCCTGTATGTGGTCTCTATGGCAACTGTCAGTCACCATGCCTGGCAATTTCCACAATGCATGGCAAGGCTTGGTGATGTCACAGACATCCTGGAAGGCATTGTATACCTTTTGGGCTGTCTGGTAGCAGACAGCAGCCACTCACTGTGTCTCACTAACCTGTTGCGATTGCCAAATTGTGGCATCTAAGGGGTTAATCGCTCATCCACCATTCCCTCCAGAGTGATGTCCGGTCGGGGCTGATGCTGCGGGATGTCAGCTGTTTTAGAGTTCGCACGACCCCCAGGACATATCCATACGTCCAGGTGCGTTAACCCCCCAAACGATCTGGACATTTGGATACGTCCAAGGTCGTTAAGAGGTTAAATACATTAAAATTTGGCAACTAATAGTTGGTACAAAAAATCAGAGCAGTCTATGTTCACACGGCTTTATTGCGGGACCTATTTCGCCCCGCAATTACGCCGTGTGTACGGGGCTGGGAGCGGGAGCAGAACGGGGGGGCCGGCAGCCCGCCCGCCCCATAGACGTGCATTATTCTCGGCAGGTATATGCCGTGAATAATTGACATGTCACTTCTCTTCCCGCTCGCCGCATTGTGCGAGCAGGGAGAGGAAACATAATCCATAATTCTCTGTGAGAACTGTGGATTACCATAATGACTGGGACTTATTTCAGCCCATAATTCGCGCAGTACGGCGCAAATTACGGGCTGAAATATGGCCCAGAATAAGTTGTGTGAACATGGCCTTAGTGTGCATCAAATTTAATAAACAGAATGAGCAACTGTGATCATTTTGGTGTATGTTCAGACTGCCTTGTTTAAGTTTGCACTGTCTAAGCTTTTCATACAAATTATATAGTTTGTTAATGTGCACAGCATAATAGTAAACATAAAAATTTAATTATCTCAATTTTAGACAGAGAAATGTGCAGTAGCTTCTCAACTAAAGAGCTATGTTAAATTGAACATTTTAATTTATTTATTAAACAGGGAAAATCAGCAGCGTCTCCAGTCAGATTTTGCAGATATGATTAAGAGCTCATTGAAAAAGAGAGAAGAAGAAGGCTATGAAGATAGACCACTGACCCGTGTAGCAAGTTATAGAAGTGGTACCTTGGAATATCTACAGATAGCCAGAAGTGGTCCACCAAGCACCCATCTGTAATTGAAGGATTTACTCACTACCCGGCTGAACAAAGGCCTTCTGATAAAATGTATAAACAGATGCTTTACTCTCAGTTAAAATTATATAAATTAATTTAGGCGTCAAAATACCAACTGCCTAAAGTGATAACAGTAAGGAAAACTTAGCAGATGTTCTTAACTTTATAGAAATGTATACACTTTTTATTCTATGTACTATGAAATTACTCAATGTTCATTTTGCATTTTGTTTTACAAGGCAGACAATGATAAACTGTTCTTAAAGCAAAGTATTGCTTCATAATGGATATCTAATACAATCTGCAACATTAATAAAGGGAAATTATCACCAATATATTTTTTTACTAATTAAAATGAGCTATTGATACATATTCTATTTTTTAACTGTTTTAATTTTCTTACTGTAGATTTTTTAAATTCAGGTTTTTTGTTTCCTGTGTTGCCAGGGCCGTCTCTTCCATTGGGCCAGGTAGGCCAGTGCCCGGGGGCCCTCGAGCACAGGGGGACCCCTGAGGGCCCGGGCGACTGCCTGCCCGGCCCAATGGATTCTCTCACCGCCGCCCGCCGGAGCCTGGACACAGTTCTTTCCGCCTGCGGAGGTCAGAGAGCAGGGCGGCCCCTTGCTACGCCGCTCCTGCGCTGTACAGTTCACAGCGCAGGCCGGGGCGGCGCCGCCTTTCTTTACTGCGGCGCCGCCCTGCCTGCTCTTTGAACAGTAAAGCGCAGGCGCGGCAATTGAGCAGTGGCCCTGCGTGCCGACCCAGCTATCGTTGCTATGCCGCGCCTGCACTTTACTATTTACAGCCCAGGCAGGGCAGTGAAGATAGGCGGCGCCGCCCCGGCCTGCGCTGTGAACTGTAAAGCGCAGGCGCGGCATCAACCAGGCAGCAAGTACTCCCGGCGGCCAGTCTTCTCCATCCCCTGCCGGGCCGCTGGGAAATGTAGTTTTAGTGCGGGCCGCGCGCAGCCGCGGCCGCACACTGGACTGAGATTCTGGTAATTAAATTTTAAAAAAAACGTCCCGCCTCCACACAGCCCCTTCCTCACAGCAGCCGGGCTCCCTTTCAGAGGCAGCAGCAGCAGACGGGGACCAGGCCAGCCACAGCACGAGGTCTGGCCCGAGTTGGGGGGACAGTGACTTGATGTCACTGTCCCCCACCTATAGGACCATGTCATTGTCTTGTCCCCCACTCGTTTGGCCATGTCACACAGTGACATGCCAAATGAGTGGTGAACAGTGACATGGACATATGGGTGGGGGACAGTGACATGACTATCATGTAACTTCTGCTTGTGGTCAGCCAGCCATCCTGACCCGTGTCACTGTCCCCCAGAGTCTCTCTTATCATATAGTAATGGCCGCACCACATAGCTGTTACTATATGATAAGAGACTCTGGGGGACAGTGGCACGGGTCAGGATGGCTGGCTGACCACAAGCAGAAGTTACATGACTTAATGTGTGCCCATCCTGTGCCGCCAGGCCAGTCCACGCAGCAGCTCCTAAGTTATATAAATTGCTGCGTTGTCTGGCCTGGGGGCACAGGATGGCTGTCCATGACCCTTATAGGCTCTCCATCATGTGGACAGCCATCCTGTGCCCCCCAACCAGACCACGCAGCAGCTCCTAAGTTATATAAAATGCTGCGTGGTCTGGCCTGGGTGCACAGGATGGCTGACCACATGATGGTGGGGCGATATGGGTCATGGTCACCCATCCTGTGCCCACAGGCCAGTCCACGCACCAGCTCCTAAGTTATATAAAATGCTGCGTAGTCTGGTCTGGGGGCACAGGATGGCTGACCATGACCCATAAAGCCCCTCCATTATGTGGTCAGCCCTCCTGTGTCCCCAAACCAGGCTACGCAGCCTTTTATATAACTTAGGAGCTACTGCGTGGACTGGCCTAGGGGCACAGGATGGCTGACCATGACCCATATAGCCCCTCCATCATGTGGTCAGCCATCCTGTGCCCTAGAAATCCCGCAATATAAAATCCGTGCTGTGTATTCCACAACACAGATTTTCTATTCCTGTCTATTTTATTGTTAATTTATATATTTATTCCTGTGAGTGAATGCGTTGGTTGGGGGGCCCAGTGCACAGCTCTGCCCAGGGGCCCATAATGCTGTTAAGACGGCCCTGTGTGTTGCATGTGATAGATTACAGCAGCTTCATGGACATAGGAGACTGTGAACAGAAATAGACCCATTGACTCTTTTAGAAATGTAGTATGATCTGAGAAGAAGTCAGTGTGCAGGGAGGGGAGCTGTGACTATCTCTTATTGTGAATGGTGGACCCGGTGTTATCCATACACATTGGTGTCACCTTTAAGAGTAATCCTGCCTGTGCTGATAATGAGGAGACTGCTGAAAAGTTTTCTCTAAAGAACAGGAAGTGTCAAACTATTTTTAGGCCTGGATTTAAAAAAAAAAAAATAATAATATTTATAGTGATATGGGAAATAAAAAAAAAAAACAAATTCCCAAAATTCTTAATAAAAATGTGTTCAACATACAACATGAGTTAAACAATAGGTAATTTTTGATGACACATCTCCTTTAAGCAAAAGTACATGAACAGCACAGAGTTAATACAAAAAGAAATATTGTACTTCCGGTTCCGGCGCCAACGAGATGTGAGGTGAAGTGAGGAGCTCCTGCTCACCCCACTCAATAACAGGACAATTTTAACGGGTAGCGGCTGGTGAATCTGCGCTTTAGTGGCCCCGAGGCGTAGGCAGCGAGAAGAAGGAGGATACTGCGGCAGCTGCGATCTCCGGTGGAGAGGTCGGAGTTGCGGGGGAGGAAGCACAGCACGTATACCCACCTTGGAAGCCCGGGCGGAGGAGAGCCGTGAGGAGGTGACAATCAGTCACGCTGAGACAGCCTGGCGGGTGTTTGTAGCGGCCCCGAGGAGGTGACGGAGACTGCCTGGTTAGAGGGGGAGCAGGTCGGAGGAGAGGCGCAGCAGTGACGCTGAAAAAGGTGGCGGGCAGTCGGCGCCAATACGGAGGTACGGCGACTAGGCTACTCTCACGCCACTCTTCTACTGAGCTGGTTAAGCTTCTGACCCAGAAGTGCAGGGATGCTCCAAGAGGTCTTGGGAGGTCACAGCACGAAGTAACCCCTTGACTCTCCCCCAGTGCTACAGTGGGGACGAGGGGATTAAAAGAAACTGTTTCTGAGCAAGCTGAGGCAGCCTACAGGAATAACTAAGATGTGGTCAAAGATACTTTCAGCCCTCTGAACAGCATTGTGACTTCTGCCTCCTACCTGAGAGTTCTTGAAAGTCCATCTGCTCCTCGCTGAGTCTGATAGCGCGACATACTTGCAGTGCCAAAAGAGTCCTGTTCTTTCACTAACTTATCAGACAGCACCACCTACTGGGGACAGTTGAAATTACACATCTCCCTAGCTCTCTTCTACTTTGAGTGAGGGCAATTCAACTCTCTCATTAGCTTATCCAGGAGCACCACCTACTGGATATAATTGAAATTACACACAGTTTTCCTGATTTACTGCGGGAATAGGGAGAAGAGGTAACAAGCTCCTTTTTCCGTTACCATACACAGGAGAGCATATGTGACGGAAGATCGCTTTACGGTGTGGTTCATGGAAAAATATTTCCCAACCATGGGGAAATCTAATAAAGCAAGGTCCAAAGAATCACAGGTCGTTGCATTAGTAAACATTCCTGGTCATTCAACCCCAGTTTCGTCGGGCCTACCATCCCCAGCCCACTTGTCTGGTACACAGTCTCAAGATGATACCTATGAGCTGAGCGAGACAAAAGAAGGTCACCTGATGGATTACAAGAAACTGGCCATGGAAGTAGCCCAGTTCATTTTGCCAGACATACAAGCCACGCTGGCTAACACGGTCTCCTCCTCTCTACTGCAACTCCAAGCTGATCTTAAATTGCAAGACCAGAGAATCGATAAGGCGGAAGAGCGAATTCAATCCTTGGAAGATGACAATGAGATGCACTACGCAAAGATTAAGGATTTAATGCACGAGAACAAGCAACTATGGAGCAAGGTAGAGGACCTCGAGAACAGGTCAAGGAGGAATAATCTACGGATAGTCGGCCTGCCTGAATCAATTCCACAAAAAGAACTGTTATCCATATGCGAAACAGAGTTACCCAAGGCACTTCAGATTCAGCACTTGTGCAAGGTGGAGAGAGCGCACAGACTGGGGCCTGACCGCAGAAGACAAGGCAGTAGGGCAGCATCGCCCCCAGGGGCCCAAAGAGAACGGCCCCGACAAGTTATTGCTAAGTTCCTAGATTTCACGGACAAAACTGCCATAATCTGGGCCTTCAAGAGAAGCAATACACCTGTGATGCTCAGAGGCTCCAGGATACTTGTTTTCGAAGATTTTTCGGCAGAGGTGTTTCGTAAGAGAAAGGCATTTTCCGGCATATGTACGGATCTTTACCATAAGAAGATAAGATTCGCTCTGCTGTTCCCTGCTATCTTAAAGATTTGCCATAGTAACGGAAACACTTCCACGTACTATTCTCTGGAGGAAGCGAGAAACTATCTACATCAGAGACAATTGGTGGATAAAGGCTCTCCAAGACTGTCCAAACAGGTCATCCAGGCCCCCGTCTCCGCAACAGAGACAATTATCAAAAGCTTCGGTTTCAGGACAGGCGGCAGAGGTCCAAGAAAAGGGATCATGTTCCGGATTTCCTAATAGGAGAGTACTGCCGGAGACTCCGCTGCCTGCTACGTGAAAAGAAGACATATATCCTTTGTTAAAATCTCCATGGACAGGGGGACATTTTACCAGTCTTTTAACATGTTTTACTTGTTTATAGAGTGGGGGGGGGGGGATGGAGATGTGATTGAGAACTCTTATATTCCCTAGGTAAAGGGAGGTGGATGGTAGTATTTACCACGAGGTTGAAATTGGGTTGCTCACAATGTTGGAAAAAAGAGGAGTCCAGATATTGAAGTTAAAGTTTTTGTTTTTGGGTGGGATGTTAGTTCAGGTTTGGGTAGGGGAAGGTACAGGCCTACAAAACAAGGAAATGGATATTTTTTCTTCATCACTTGCTCTGTGTAGAGGGGAGTTGAGGCAGGAGGTCACCCAGGAGAAGAGAATAGATAGGGAGTTTTCCAGCTATGAGGTTAGCCAGGCATTTAAAGCGGGTAGGACAAAGTTAACATGAAGATTATATCTTGGAACATTAAGGGGTTAAATTCCCCTAACAAACGAAGTGTAACGGGTTGTGCCGCGATCCGGTCCACGGACCGCGGTCGCACCCGCGTTCCCCATGACGGGTCCCCGGCGGGGACGGGTGGCGCCGCGGGCCGCACTGCTGGCCGTGGTCGCACCCGTCCCATCCACTCACCTGGCCTCGCTCCCGTCCGGTCCTCGTCCCCTGCCGGCCGGAATGCGCATGCGCGCCCTCTAGCGCGCGCGCTCGTCCATGTAAATTTAAAGGGACAGTGCGCCGGTAATTGGGTAATTGCCGGGCGCTGTCCCTATATAGGTTTTGCATCCACGTCACTTCCCTGCTGGATCTATGTTGCCCCGAGCCTTAGAGAAAGCGTTCCTAAAGTATATTCTCGCCTTACCGTGTACCAGACCCCTTGCTACGTTTCTCGACTCCGAACCTCTGCCGCCTGCCCTGACCTTCCTGCCTGTCCACGACCACGAACCATTGCCGCCTGCCCTGACCTTCTGCCTGCCCACGACTACGATTCTCGGACTACGATTCTGTACCACGCTGCACCTCGGCCGCCATCGCAAGCAAGTCACGTCAGGGGGGACGACCTGGTAGCCTCACGCCGCAGCAAGTCCATCCCGCTTTGCGGTGGGCTCTGGTGAAAACCGGGGGCTACTTAGATTCCGTTCCCTGGCGTGGCTTAACTATCATCGCTTGCAGTGGTCTGGCGGATCCACTACCCAGGCTGTGTTGGGCGGAAGGGTGATGAACCATTGTCACGGGTGATTCTAGATCTGGGGTTGACGGACAGTTGGAGACATGCAAACCCGGAGGGAAGGGAATTCACATTTTATTCCCATCCACAGAATTCCTAGTCTAGAATAGACTACTTCTTCTTGAATGATAAAACTGCGGGTAAATGGGTAGATTCCAGCATTTTAGATATTGTAATTTCAGACCACGTCCCAATTACGCTCACTCTCCAGGATACTTTCCCTAAGGGTACCGATATACTCTGGAGACTTCCGGAATTCTTCCTACAGGAGGAGGGCTGTTACGAGCTGATGAAAAGCTGATGGACTGAGTTTTGCAAAACTAATGAGGGTCATAGGGATAACCCTTTCTTATTTTGGGACACAGCAAAGGCATTCCTGAGGGGGAAGATATTAGCTTATATAGAACATATCAAAAAGCAAACCAGGGAACGGTCCCAGATAATGACCTCGCGATTGCGGGACAGTTACACTGCCTATCTAGGATCTTTGAAAGAGGAGGATAAAAGAAAGTGGATACAGGCGAAGCAAGAGTTTGAGGGATTGCAGGCGAAATTGGACAAAATTTACAGTGACCGGCAATCAATTATGTTCTTTAAATTTGGCAATAAATCAGGGAAACTTTCAGCGAACATGGCCAAAGGGAAAAGAAAAGCAACTATAATTCATGGGATCAAAGATAGTAGGGGGACCAAACATACAGACCCAAAACGAATAAATACAGTTTTCAAGGAGTATTATGAAGAGCTATATAGGGAGGAGCTTCCAGTTTCAGGTCATGCCCAAACAAGCTTTCTGGATAAGTTGAACCTGCCGGCATTGTCGGAGGAGGATTTAGGCTTCCTTAATGCGCCCATAGAGTTGGAGGAGTTGATGGTCACGATTAAAGATATTCCAAGTAGTAAAGCACCGGATGGCATTACGGGGGGGTTTTACAAACTTTTAGGCCAAGATATAGGGGATGTGCTGATTCAGGTGTTTGAGGAGATCATTGATAAAAAGAGGGTGATGTCATCGTCCAACAAAGCTTATATCAGGGTATTACACAAGGAGGGGAAGATCCCAGACTGTCCCAGCTCCTACCGGCCGATATAATTAATCAACATAGATATTAAAAAAATTTCTAAATTATTGGCAAACAGACTTGCGGCTGTGTTGCCCAAGCTAGTGGGACATAACCAAAACGGTTTTGTAAAAGGACGGTCGGGAGTGGTCAATATCAGAACGGTATTAACGGTACTGGATAGTTTGGAGGGAAAGGAGGGCAAACAGGGATGCCCAGCGCTATTCGCCGTGGACGCCGAAAAGGCGTTTGATAATGTGAAATGGTCTTGGCTGTATAAGGTCATGGCCAAAATGAACCTACAAGGGAACTTTAGGGCTTTTACTGAAACTATATATGATCAACCGATGGCAAGAGTAAACACTCCTGGTTTCCTATCAGATCCTATTCGGTTACAGAAAGGGACACGACAGGGGTGCCCGCTTTGCCCATTACTATTTAATATTGCCCTAGAGCCAGTCATCAGATATTTAATCTCTTCCGACACTTTTGAGGGAATAAAGGTGGGCAGAGAGGAGGTCAAGTTGTGCTGCTTTGCGGATGACATGATGCTTTTCCTGAATTCGCCAAGAGATCATCTGGGTAAGGTTATAGCATTTTTGAACCAAGTGGGATCCCTTAGTGGATATAAAATTAATATATCTAAAAGTTAGCTGCTTTTTCTAGGAGATCACAGAGGAGGGGAACAGCTAAGGGAGGGGGTCCAGATTGTCTCTTCCTCCTTGACATACTTGGGGATAAGAGTTGGGAAAAAGAGCTCACACTTTTATCAACTGAACTATGGGCCCTTAATAGATAAATTACTGGGAGAGTTGAAAAGGTGGAGTACATTACCATTATCATTATTTGGGAGGGCGCAATTGATAAAAATGATAAGTTTTGCTCGCTTATTGTATCCCTTGCAAAATTTGCCTATTCTTCTGAAACATAAGGATGTAAACAGGGTACAATCCGCATTTGTGACATTTTTATGGAATTCCAAGAGGCCTAGAATTTCCTATAAAAAGCTTAGTTTACCCAAGTTGGACGGGGGTTTGAACCTACCCAACATTAGGTTATACAATTTAGCGGCGTTGGTGCGCCATGTGAGGGACTGGGTAAACGAGAGCAATTACTTCTCTAACTTACACCTTGAACGGCAGCTGGCTTGCCCGGAGAACCTAGTTGCGCTCTTGCATACGGCGGTTAGAGATCTTCCTCCGCATGTTAAACGGAGTGTGGTTCTTAGAGATACTATTGCCACAGAAGCATGTCAGGAAGATGTTCACCTTGCCTGTGCATCTCTCAAAATATGCTCCCATCTGGGAATTGCCCGCGTTTCCGTCAGGAAGGAAAATACGTTTTTTGAGGAATGGAGGAGTAAGAATATAAGATCTATAGCAGACCTAATCCATGAGAAGGATAATAGGTTCATGACGTGGCAAGAAATGAAAGAGAAATACCATTTCAGGGAGGGACAAGTCTTCCAATTCTGGCAAGTGATGTCCTTTTGTAAATCTAAGATTAAAAATCTAGCGGCAGCGGAGACACCAGCAGATTTGGCTTCCAGTACCATCTCTACGCTGATGACACCCAATTATACACCTCCTCCCGAGACATCACTCCTGCTCTGCTACAAAACACCAGGGACTGCCTGTCTGCTGTCTCTGACATCATGTCCTCCTGTATCTTAAACTAAACCTCACTAAAACTGAATTTCTAGTCATCCCACCATTTACTAACAGACCTTACCCTGCCCTTTCTGTCTCAGTGTGTGGCACCACCATTTCTCCTAGGCAGCAGGCCCGCTGTCTTGGGGTTATACTAGATTCCGATCTGTCTTTCGTCCCATATATCCAATCCCTTGCCCGCTCCTGTCACCTGCACCTCAAGAACATCTCCAGAATCCGTCCTTTTCTCACTGTGGAAACAACTCAAACTCTCATTGTTGCTCTTATTCATTCTCGTCTCGACTACTGTAACTCCTTGCTTATCGGTCTCCCTCTGTGCACACTCTCCCTCTTTCCTCTGTCCTGAATGCAGCAGCCAGGCTTGTCTTTCTTTCCAGCCGCTATACTGATGCCTCTACCCTGTGTCAGTCACTGCACTGGTTGCCTATCCAGTACAGGATACAACATAAACTCATCACTCTCACTCATAAAGCTCTCCACAACGCTGCTCCTCCCTACATCTCCTCCCTCATCTCTGTCTACCACCCTACCCGCTCTCTCCGCTCTGCTGATGATATCAGGTTACACTCATCAATCATCCGAACCTCCCATGCCCGTCTCCAAGACTTCACACGTGCGGCACCAGTTCTCTGGAACATGCTACCGCGGGCGATCAGGCACACTCAGAACTCTCATAGCTTTAAAAGGGCCCTGAGAACACATCTTCTCACTCTGGCCTACCAGAATCCCTAATGCTAACACCCCCCCTCCCCCCACACTCCCTAGCGCACTCATCTCATTTTCGGCACTTAACTGTATATAGATGTATATAGAGGGTGGCAGGTTCATCCGAATTCTATGTAAAACAACCCCATATTTATGTCACATGGCTGGACCATTGTAAATCTAGCACTTCTTGCCCTTCGTCTCTCCCGTACACCCTAATGGATTGTAAGCTCTTGCGAGCAGGGCCCTCACACCTTGTGTCTCATCTGTAAGTACTTTTAATGTGTAATGTCTGTACATTTACCCTCCAAATTGTAAAGTGCTGCGGAATATGTTGGCGCTATATAAATAAAGATTATTATTATTATTATTATAATATTTGATAATTTGATAGGGGGACAGGAGGGGAGTGGTTCACTGTCCATGATTTATAAAAGATTATGTGATAGAGTGTTTGCATCAACTAAGGAATCCTGTTTTCGTTCGTGGGAAAGGGAGTTGAGAGACCCCGAGATCCAGCAAAAAATCAGAGCAGGTTGGAGGAAAATTAGAGCCTCTATAATTAATGAAAACTGGAGGGAAATGTTCTTCCACTTTGCTCACAAAGCCACTTATGCATTTGATCTCCCGTTCAGGAATGCTCCAGCGCACTATCTCAGGGAATGTCCCAAATGTAAGTTACAGAAGGCAGACCTGTTACATGGTATATGGCACTGCCCGAAGCTAAAGAAATATTGGGATGAAATTCTTTTGCTGATTAGGGAGGTGTGGAATGTAGAGGTGCGGAGTGATCCTATAGGTGCAGTATTTCATTATACCCCAGAAAATAACGACAGGACGGGAGATAATCCAACTTTGATTAATCTCAAAGGGGTACACACGTTATTACTGGTTGCTAAGAAGTGTATCCTAAGACATTGGTTGAAGGAGAGCGTCCCGACAAAGGATGAAGCTATACTTATGATTAAGAGATTGCTGACTATAGATAGGATCGAGGCGGAAATAAATAAGAGCTCCTTGACAGAGAAGTTTTTTAAAAAAATGGAAGAGCTTCATCATTAGAGTTCTTTCGGATGAAGAGGTGGGGCGCTGATGGATCGCTTTCGCACCTCTGATTACTACCTCAGGGAAAAATTGGCTGGATCCCTGGGCAGACCAGAGGTAGGGGATGATATGTAACAAGGGAACATCTGGACAGACTAAGCCGAGAAGAAAGGTTACAGGGGAGGAATTCTCACACTGGGTAGGTGGTCTTACCAATTGTATAATCTTCGAAGATGAAAGAGCGGTTACACAATAGAATTTTTGGTGATAGAATTTACCATTTCCAAATTAAAGAGTTGGGGTAGGGAAGGGATTTTAGTTTATAGGATTTGTTTAGGAATGACCCGGTTTATTCTTTATTGTTTTTTTTTGGGGGGGGGGGGATTTTTTATAATATTGTTTATAAATGGAGAAGTGTAAATGTCAACAGAGCATATAACTGTTTCCTACTCAACTGTTCTTTGTATATTGCAATGGGATCGTTTGTAAAGGATAACATCTTTCTTCTCAATAAAATCATTGTTTCAAAAAAAAAGAAATATTGTAAAATTTTCATAGGATTCAATGTAATTCCAGTGTATTCCAAGGTGAGACTGTGAGGAAGATGATATAAGATGACAAGTAAACCCCCCAACTTCAAATTCACTCAGATTGCAAAAGTCACCCAAACTCCCTGCCATATAACACATGTCCTTGAGGAAGCCATCAATTAGGCAGAAGACAGCAAGGCCTGGCTGAAAAAAGCCAGAGAGGAGACCATCCTAGCAGGAGGTCGACACATCAAAGGATTCTCATTTAAATTCGTTAGCATCTTGCCAAGGACCCTGTTCACAGATTGGAAAAAAAAAGAGTTTCGCAAATAGTCATGAGTCTGAGTGGTGCTGATATTACATAAGGATTTATGGGAGAACCGGGCATCACAGGCACACCCCAGTTTCATATTTTAAAATATGAAACTTCCCACATGCATAGCTGTCACTCCTGCGTTTGTCGGGCACATGGGAAGGGAGAAACCCAAACCTGGCATTAGAAACCAAGTAGGATGGACGCTTTTGATAACAGGTTGTAGCTTAGGCCCATCCAGTTCTGATGGTATCACTGGCTCGGTTCAATGCTTTGTCGCAGTATAACCCATTTAATGTTCAAGCTAAAAAACGGCATCACCCGAGAGGGAGCAGAATAGGGGCGTGACAGCAACGTGGGCTGTCCCAGTACTGCTTTAAGTTGAAACCTGTCTTTGCCCCTTGTCGTTTCCATTGGAGAGGGGTTACACCGAGCGTGCAGGAGCGTCCAGAACCAGCAGGCCACATTCACCCCGGTGTAGACCAGCACAAGGGTAACCTAAGGTAAATAGACATATCTGCTGCCTCTTTGTAACCATATCCGTATTTGCACCTGTGACCAATATCTGTATAGTATTGTACCTATGTATATATTGTTTGTCTAGTGCGCCCTCCAAGGTTAATTAAACCTATAAAATTTAATCTGAGCAGGTCTATTGTCTTGATCATCGATCTCATGTGCCCTGATTCTCAGTCTCTCTAAAATATAGCTACCACAAGGCTGGTTCCTGGCCTTGATGTAAGTCTGTAATGGAACAGTCTTATTACCATCGAGGAACTGGTGGCAGTCTACTGGGATGACAGAGCTCAGTTTAACCACTGTGGGTAAACAGATCTCTCCCAGCTGTTCAGAGTCGTGGACAAGTAGGGTGTCCTCTCGCACTCCCTGGGTCTTCCTGTGTCCGTGTGGACAGGGATTAACTGGGAAACCGTATCCGGCTGACCTTGTGCACCTCTAGGGGGAGCTCAATGTCACGATACACCCCAAGTCAGGCTGTCGACCCTTGAGTGGGTGCGGGCGGTTTCACGACAGAGACATCCATAGGATTCATCATAGATATCCAATAACATTGATGTCTATACTAATTAGGAGAACAGGGGTCTTGTGACGTGCATATCTCTCTTCTTCCAGCTGGCAGGGTTCCCAACGAAGAATCAGACCTGCATAGGTCAAAGCAAAAAATAATAGCACTCACCCGCTATCCAAGGTCAACAAATTCAATCCTAGTTTGAAAAGCCAATGGCCAGATGTATGAAAATTGCTGCGCCAGCTTTCTGACGTAGGTTATAAAGGAGATAATGGAGGGTGCCATATAAAACATACTCCTGATGCATTTGCGCCAAAAAGACTGATTTAGACCGATACTTTTCTGTGTGCCACTCTTTAGGGGTCATATCTATACCAATTTGTACACATTTATGTAGCTTTTATGCCAAAAAGTATCCCAGTTCATGTGTTGGTATTTATGGCATTTTCAAAGTGATGAGGCTGAGACAAAATTAGTCACAGCGTAGGACACTTTTTTTTGGCAAATTAGAAGTTTGTGTTATAATGTGACACATTTATGAAATATATATAACAAAAGAAGAAAATCTATGGTAAAGACTAGTTCTAAACAAATATCTAATATACCATAAGTGTGTAAGAATACCACTCCGAAGTAAATAAAATTATAAAAAACTTTATTGAATATATTAAAATAGATACAAAAAACATTAAAATATACACAAAAGGTCAATGGGGAACATGGATACACCCTAATTTATAGGGAAACACAATGACATAGATCATAACTTGACATATCAATATCATGATTTAAAATAAATATTAAGTGACAATAAACATATATAAAAAAGATTAAATTACATATAGAATAAGGTAACCATAAAACCGTGTCAAGCAAGTGCCACATGTATAAATAATAAAGTGAGAAATATATACTAAAGTGCATGTAATAAACAGAGCATAAAGTGGACAATTTTACATAAACATGACCAAATAAAATGACATGTAGGTATGTAGGTATATATTTACCCCAAAACTATTGTTACCACTGAAGAAGAGGATGTCCCTACATTTATGAAGCATCGTGAGACACTTTCAAACATAAGCATCATTTCAACTTTGTTGCAGCACTGCCTAAGACACTTTCCATATGGACACTTTTCATACATCTCGGCCAATGTATGGAACGCCTGCCGGATTCCAGGACAGCATATTAATTTAAATGGAAAAAGTTTGTGTCTGGCACCGGATAAAGTTGAAATCTCATAGCTTTATTTAAAATTGGTTAAAAACAGGATGACAATTGGTTCCCGTCTCTAAAATGGAATGGAACCTTGTGGATAGGTTTTAGGCTAGGCTCAAACATGGCAGATTCATTTCCCCAATTTATATGAATGTATAACTGAATGTGAAGGACTTCTGAGGACGTATTTTTGTTGGCACTATTAGAGTTCATATAATATAGTGTATAATGTACACAATAGTTTTTTTTTTACGGACAAATTAAGCTGCGCATTCCAATTGCTGCAGCAGGTTTTTGTTGCTCATTCATGTCTCTAAACCCATCCGTGCACAAGTCCAAAAAGTGATGACAAAGTGAGGTGGCCATTAATGTACTTGTTTCATCCTGAAGTAGGCGTCCTGTATGGTGACAGTAGCATTCGACATTGGCGTGCCAAGCGCTTATTGTAACCTTTGCATTTATATGTAAAATAACACTGTATATTGTATCTAGAAAAGCGTATAACAGCACATCACATGAGTTTAAGGAAACAAGTTTCTTTGAGCTCCCCTTTCCCTATCTTTTAAAGGGGTTGTCTCACTACAAGGAATTTTTTTTTATGTTAAAGATCTTGGAAAAACAAGTCACTTTGCAATATGTGTCCATTAATAGTATCCTACCTATTCTGAGATATCCCCTCTTGCATGAGCTATATCAGCTCCTCAGGCGCTATAGCTACAGACCTGTTTGATCTCTCCTGATAGGCTGCCAGCACTGGTTGCTGTAGCTACAGACCTGTTGTCCTCAGCAGCTTGAGTAGCCAGTAAAGGCCAGTAAACACACCCCTGAATTCAAAAATGAAATTGAGAAAACAGGACTGAGGTAAGATGAATCGATGTAGTGAGACAACCCCTTTAAGGATTGATTTATTTACTTAGTGGTTTTCCCTTCATTTAAACTTTTATTCTAATAAATATTTTATCTGATTTCGAAAACAGTCATCAGTCTTACATGTTTTTTATGGATATTGCAAATAATATCCATTTAAACTAGATTGATTCTATTATTATCATTATTAACATTTCCTCTAGTATCAAGTGCCAGCTGCCCACTCACATTTACTGTATAGAATAGCTGAGTATATACAGAAACCTATTATACATTTTTTCACTCGCTTGTGCCTCTGTGCTAAGGCCAAAACCGTGCAGAGAGGGACAGCATAATAGGCCGCAGAAACGATCACAGGACTATTTATCGTTATTGCAACTTTTGACATCTATATCAGTTGGACAATCCTGAGGAACCAGAAGGTTTTACATCAAAAGAAGATTTTGATTTACCTTATCACAAGGATTTTACTCTGTGTAATTGAATTTACTGCACTAGGAGAGTTCTTTGGTCTATTTCTGCTTTTCCTATACAGCACATAAAGATATTCTTATTTCTTGAGGGACCTATGCAGTGGACTTCTCTTTGGGCCTGCTATGTGGACCACCCTTGTCTCTATTGCTCTTAGCAAGGAGTTTAACCCACTTTTAATGTGTTTTTTCTGATCTTCATGTTGTCTAGTAATATGCAGGGAGGTTTGGAGTTTACAATCTGATGGATGTGGGATCATCGTCTGGTCAAAAATACAATTTTTGGGGGTATCTTGTAGTCTAATGCTATGAACATATTTCTCTGCAATTGTTTTCTTTGATGAAGTAAATTTTCTATTGATACTGACATTAGGGAAAGGGTTTAACAGGGCTGGGGCACAGCTTGTTGCACAGGCACTTACTTGAGTAGTATTACTCATTCTCTGATCCCCTGCTCTAAAGGGGTTGAGGAGAGCACCATAAAGGTGGGTGGTGACTTACAGACAGTAAGGGCATGTCCCCACAACACGGGTTTTTGGCCGGTTTATCAGGCGATTTGTAGTTTTGCAGACCGCCTGAAAAAACTGCCGAAAATTAGCACAACGGGCTCCTATGGAAAACCCATGCAGCAGTCCCCACTGCACGGGTTTTGCGCCCACGGGCCGCCCGAAAAACATTTTACATGCACATTCTTCCGTCCGGTTTTCGGACGGAATATGTGAAAATGAAGGGGGAGGGCTCATCGCGGAGAAAAGCCTCCTCCCCCCTCCCACCCGCAGCCCTGTGCACGGCACACAAAATGGACAAATGCCGATCGGATAAACCGACCAATGCTATGCAGTGACATTTTGCAGTGACAATGTGTTAGCGTTTAAAAATAAAACAAAACAAAACACCACAACAACTACAGTGGGTTGCAAAAGTATAAATACCCCTTGAACTTTGCTAATTTTTAAACATAACAGCCACAAACTTAAATGTATTTTATGTGATAGAACAACACAAAGTAGCAAATATTTGTGAAGTGTAAAATGATACGTACTTATCCAAATTTTAAAAAAAAATGAAAAGTGTAGCGTACTTATGTATTTAGCCCCTGAGTCAACACTTTGTAGAACCACCTTTAGCTGCAGTGACAGCTGCAGTTTGTTGGGGGATGTCTTTATCAGCTTTGTACATCGAGAGGCTGGAATTTTTGCTGATTCTTCTTTGCAGAATAGCTCTAGCTCAGTCGGATTGGTTGGCGAATGTTTGTGAACAACGAACTTCAATTCCTGAAACAGATTCTCATCAGAATGACCTTGGCCTCATTGCCGCTTCTCTAATTAGTGCTCTCCTTGTCTAGGCTGTCAGTTTAGGTTGACGGCCATACACCTTCCAGTTTCAGATGATGGATTGAACAGTGCTCCTTGAGACATTGAGTGCTTGGGCTATTTTTTTAAAGCCTAACCCTGCAATACACTTAGCCACAACTTTATCCCTGAACGGTCTGCTGTGTTTCTCGGTTTTCATGATGCGCTTTGTTCAATAATGTTCTGTAACAAACCTTTGAGGCCTTAACAAAACAGCTGCATTTATACTGAGAATAAATTACATACATATGTACCTTATTTAGGTGATTGATACAACTAAATAAACTCTAGTGTAACCAAGTACACTTAAGCTGAATACAGATGCACGCCACACTTTTCCGTTTTTTAATTTGCAAACATTTGACAAAGCACATTTTCTTTACACTTCCCAAATACTTGCTGTTTTCTTTTGTTGGATTACATAAAATACATCTAAGTTTCTGGCTGTAATGTTTACAAATGAGGAAGAGTTCAAGGGGTATGAATACTTTTGCAACCCACTAAGTTCACACACTCTTTATCTGTTCTTTTCAAACATACATTTTTATACAAAGAGGCTTCTGTCAGGGGTAAAAGCATTTGTCTCCATTAGATAAGTTTCTGTTTTGTGAATAAGACAAGACATTTTTCTGTCCTGTTAATGGTGGCAAGATATTACCTAATGGACATCAAATAGGATAATGCTACATGATGTCTATTTTCTTTTCTATTTGTATATGATAAAGAAAATAGGACTATTCAAGAGGATATCTGTCACGGTCGGTAGTAGTGGATCCTCTGGACCTCCGCAAGTGATGGCGTAAGCCACGCCAGGTAGTGGAATCTAAGTAGGTCCCGGTTTTCACAATAGCCCGCCGCAAAGCGGGATGGGACTTTCTGCGGCAGGAGTCTACCAGGTTGCTACCCTGACGTGACTTGCTTGCGGAGGCAGCCGAGGTGTAGCGTGGTACAAAATAGTAAGGCAGGCTCGTAGTCGGGGACAGGCAGGAAGGTCAGGGCAGGCGGCAAGGTTCGTGGTCGTGGACAGATAGGAAGGTAAGGGCAGGCGGCAAGATTCGTGGTCGAGGAATGGAGACCAACGGTACGGTACACGGTAATCAGACAAGACTCAGGAACGCTTTCTCAATAGGCTGTTGGCAGATCCAGCAGGGTAACCAGGAAGAGGCAGGCTTAAATAGGGGCAGTGACCGGCAGTAGCCAATTACCGGTGTGCTGGTCCTTTAAGCTTAACACTGCCGGTGCACGCACGCCCTAGGGAGCGGGACCGCGCGCGCTGAGGGACAGAGCCTGCAGCAAGAGCGCGGCCGGGTAAGTAGGCTCCCAAAGGAGCAGGGGAACGAGCGCGCCCGCGCACCGACATTCGGGACACGGCGCCGCTCGGGTGTGGGGCACGGATGCGCCTGCAACCCGGGACGAGGGTCGCAGGGGCATCCGTGACAGTACCCCCCCTTGGTCCCTCCCTCTTTCGGGCCTGAAGGAACTTCTGGATAATGTTACGTCCAGAATGTTCTCTGGCTCCCAAGACCTCTTCTCTGGCCCGAACCCCTTCCAATCAATGAGGAAATACTGTCTCCCTCTAGTCCTCCTCATACCCAAGATCTCTTTGACCACAAAGACATTAGAGGCATCGGCCACAGACGATGGAGGGACTACCTTCCGAGAGAAACGATTCAGGACCAAGGGTTTCAGTAGCGACACATGAAAAGAGTTGAGGATGCGCATGGTAGGCGGGAGTCGGAGTTTTTAAAAGCCCCCTTTTTTATGCTTTTAAAAACCCCTTGAAAGGTCCAAGAAACTGGGCCCCCTTTTTTTAAACTGGGGACTTAAGGGCGGACAATTTGGCCAACGCCACACCTTGTCACCCGGGAAAAGACTGGAAGGGGGATTTTTTTTTTTTTATCTGTTTGGGACCTTCGTCGCTCAGACGCACGGGGGAAGTTTGGTGGGTAGGCCCAAATGGCTTTCATGTTTTTGACCAACCGTTTTCCGCTCCCCGGGACCTCAAGGGGGATCTCTGGGGAGGGGGGGCAATCGGGCCCAAACACGATGAAAAGGGAGAGGCGCCGCGGATTCTGAATCGGGGAATTGTGGAAAAATTCCGCCCAAAAAAGGGAATTGGACCAAATTTCTGGCGAGCCAGACAAATTTTCGCAAATAGTTCCTAAGACTTGGTGACCCCTTTCCCACCTGCCCTTTTCATTTTGGGGTGGAAAGGGCCGAGGGAAATCGACTTCACTGCAGTGTAACAAAGGGCCCCCAAATTTTAGACAGAAACGGACCCCTTGACCCTAACGATTTTTTAGGGCAACCCGGCAAACGAAAAATGTGGGGAAAAACAGGGGCCAGGCGAGGGGCAAGGGGAAGACTGGAAAGGGGACAAAATGGGGCATTTTGAGAACCGTCTGTGACCATTCAGACACGTGTTGCCAGAAAAGGGGGGGAAGAGGGTTTTTAAACCCCATACTACGTGCGACCGGGGAATGGTGGGATGGGCAGGGGACACAGGACCGGGCCGGTTTTGTGACGGGGGTTTTTATTACGTGACTTGACGGGCCCGAAATTTCTTTGACGTCCTTAACGAAGTCCGGCCACTAGTAGAATCGTGAAAAAAGAAGACAGTTTTTGCGAGCACCGGGATGTCCGGCCACCAATGAGCAGTGCCCCCACTTCAGGATTTTTCTTCAGAGTGCGGGGCTCACGTATGTTTTCCCCGGCGGGACATTCTGGAGGTTGACAGGAGCTGCGGAGACAAGACGCTCAGGGGGTATTATGTGCTCGGGGACCACTTCATCCCTGACCACGTCGGAGGCGTGTGACAGAGCGTCTGCCTTAAGATTCTTTTCTGCGGGACGGAAGTGGATCTGGAAGTTAAACCTGGAAAAGAAGAGCGACCACCCAGCTTGGCGCGGATTGAGTCGCTGGGCCATCTGGAGGTACTGGAGGTTCTTATGATCCAAATAGATACTGATGGGATGCCAGGCTCCTTCCAGCAAATAGCGCCATTCCTCCAGGGCCAGTTTGATGGCTAATAACTCCCGGTCTCTGATAGTATAATTCCTTTCCGCCGGAGAGACTGTTTTGGAATAAAAGCCACAAGTGACCGTCTTGTCCGTGGGCCCCTCTTGCGTGAGGACCGCTTCAACTCCCACAGATGAGGCGTCTACTTCAAGCAAGAAGGGCTTTGCAGTGTCCGGCCTCGACAAGATAGAAGCAGAGGCAAAAGTGTTTTTTAGTTTCACGAACGCTTCCTCGGCCTTGGGGGGCCTACTTTGTGGGTTAGCGTTTTTCTTCGTGAGGGCCACGATAGGAGCCACCAGCATGGTAAAGTGTGGGATAAACTGCCGGTAATAATTATAAAAACTGGGCGAGGCCATTGCAACACCGCAGACAACTTTGCCGGGTCCATCTGCAAGCCTTGGTGTGAGATAATGTAGCCCAGGAATGGGAGGCTAGTTTGATGGAAGATGCACTTCCCCAGCTTGGCGTACAGGTGGTTAGCTTGAAGGTGCCTCAGCACCTGGTGAACGTGGACACGGTGAGTCTCCAGATTAGGCGAATATACCAGAATGTCGTCCACATATACCACGACACAGGAATATAGGAGGTCTCTGAAGATGTCATTCACGAACTCCTGGAAGATGGCTGGGGCGTTACACAGGTTTAACGGCATGACCAAGTACTCAAAGTGCCCATCCCTGGTGTTAAAAGCCGTCTTCCACTCATCGCCCTTACGGATGCAGACCAGATTGTAGGCACCTCTTAAGTCCAACTTGGAGAAGATCCGTGCACCGGGTAGGCGATCAAAAAGCTCCGTGATCAGCGGCACAGGGTACCAATTCTTCACCGTGATCTTATTTAGTCCCCGATAATCGATGCAGGGCCGTAAGGATCCGTCCTTTTTCTCCATGAAAAAGAATCCTGTTCCTGCAGGAGAGGAGCATTTTTGTATAAACCCCTTCTGTAAATTTTCCCGTATATACTCCGACATGGCTTGAGTTTCGGGCACAGACAGGTGTAGACCCTGCCACGAGGAGGAGTAGTGGTACCCGGTAGCAGATCAATCGGGCAATCATGTGGGCGTTGAGGAAGAAGGCTCTCAGCCTGCTTCTCCGAGAAGTATAAGCGAATTCTTGATACTCGGCTGATAACCCGGGCAATGACTCGTGGGGCTTGGAGCGAGAGCGAGGTGCCACCAGCCAGCGGCTCAAGCAATTGGGACCCCAGCGAGTTACTTCTCCTGACGTCCAGTCTAGCGTAGGAGAGTGGAGTTGCAGCCATGGGAGTCCTAGCAGAATCGCCGAGGAGGAGTGAGGCAACATGTAGAAGATGATTTGCTCCTTATGTAGAGCCTCAACATGAAGAGACAACGACTTGGTGGTGTACCGTATCACATCACTTAGGAGCTCTCCGCTGACTGAGGAGATCACCAACGGTTTTTCCAGGTGGAATACTGGAAGGTAATACCGTTGAACAAGGGAGTAATGAATAAAGATCCCAGCTGAGCCGGAGTCCAGAAAGGCTGAGACCTGAAACACTAGACCAGCTTCAGTCTCGATCCGTACTGGCATAATCAGGCGTGGAGAGGAGGAATTTGCACCTAGGGACGCCTCTTCCACGAAGCCTAGGTGCGGGAGTTTCCCGGACGCTTGGGGCACTGAGGATAATTCCTCCAAAAATGTTCTGGACTGCCGCAATATAGGCATAAGTTCTCCATTCAACATCGGGCCAATTCTTGCTCGGTAAGTTGGGCCCGGTCGATCTGCATGAGTTCCTCAGTGGGGAGTGGTGTCGGTTGCATAGGCTACCTCTGGAACACTGGAGCCAGGCGTGGAAACCGGCGTGGCCGTGCTACCTTACGTTCTTGCCGAAGTTCTTCTCGCCTTTCAGCGAAACGCACATCAAATGCTACCAGAATTAACTCGCTGAGGGAGGACGGGATGTCTCTCACTGCCAGCACATCCTTAATCCTACTGGAGAGACCCCTTTTAAAGGTGGCACACAAGGCGGCCTCGTTCCAAGATAACTCTGAAGCCAAGGTGCGGAACTGCACCGCGTAGTCTCCCAGAGACAAGTCCCCCTGGCACAATGTTAGAAGAGCCGTTTCGGCGGAGGACACCCGAGCTGGTTGCTCGAAAACACCGCGGAACTCCTGGAGAAAGGTCTGTAGATCCGCCGTCACCGGATCGTACTGATCCCACAGGGGTGTGGCCAATGCCAAGGCCTTCCCGGAAAGCAAGCTGACCACAAAAGCCACCTTAGAGCGCTCCGTGGGGAACTGGTCGGCCATCAGTTCTATGTGCATGGAGCACTGGGTGATGAAACCACGGCACTGCTTGGAGTCCCCTTCAAACTTCGACAGTAGCGGCAACTGGAGCTTGGGACCCATAGTCGCAGGTAGAGCAGCGGGAGAGGATGGTTGCTGATGTTGATTTGTCAGGAGTTGCTGCAGCATGGCGGATAGGTGGTCCAACTGCTGCGCTTGTTGAGCAATCTGTTGCGACTGCTGCGAAACGACAACTGCAAGATCCGCTTTACCAGGCAGAGGCACCGTGGCAGGATCCATGGCCGGATCTTACTGTCACGGTCGGTAGTAGTGGATCCTCTGGACCACCGAAAGCGATGGTGTAAGCCACGCCAGGGAGCGGAATCTAAGTAGGTCCTGGTTTTCACCCGAGCCCGCCGCAAAGCAGGATGGACTTGCTGCGGTGGGAGTCTACCAGGTCACTACCCCTGACGTGACTTGCTTGCGGAGGTAGCCGAGGAGCGGGACCAATCGCGCCGAGGGACAGAGCCTGCAGCAGGAGCGCGGCCGGGTAAGTACGCTCCTGAAGGAGCAGGGGAACGAGGGCGCCCGCGCCCCGACATGCGAGACGTGTCGCCGCTCGGGTGAGGGGCCATGTGTGACAATATCCCATTATGGCACACATCTATCATAACTGTTTGTATTTTGATTCTGTTCTAGAAGTGAAGTTCTTATTTCAACCTCTTATCTTTATTTGCCATACATTTATGACATCAGTTAGGGACCACTCCATACACAGCAGGAAAGTACAGGTAGGACCTGGTACTATTTTCAATCCCCTTAGATGCCACGGTAAACACATCTTAATGATTAGAAAATGAAACCATGGTCTTTTGCAGCCCACAAACACCTCACCTGTAATACAATTGTGGGGTGCTAACTAGTCATGGGAGTCAAGTCTTAATGAAGGCTTCCATGGTTGCCAAGGTTAAACATAATTGGCATTTATTATTATTTATTAAAATAACATTATTTATCCCATACAGTGTTCACCACTGAAAAAATATAACCATTGCTCACTTGACATCTCCAAAATATTGAAGTATAAATTTTTTAAAAATGGCATATGTTTCCCATTATAGCTACACTTCAATCTGCATAAAAACAAGCTTAGGTCTATAGAGTGAAAACAAATAAAAAAAAAAAAATTTGACTCATTAAATAGTGATGAAAAGCAAAATTAATACCATAGTTACATAGTTAGTGCGGTTGAAAAAAGACACGTGTCCATCAAGTTCAACCAAGGGTGGGTAAAATGTGGGTGAAGGGAGGGAGACAACGATGTTAAGCACAGCCTCCCCACTGGTGAATGCCCTGAAACCCTCAATGCAATTACCAATATGCTCCAGGGGAGACACCATCTCTAACCCCAGATCTGCCACCAGCCAGGATCCAGAACATAAATAGCTACAACATATTAATATTCTTTAGTTTCAGGTAGTTATCTAAGCCTTTCTTGAAACTCTCTACAGTTCCTGCTGTGAACAGCTCCTCAGGCAGGCTATTCCACAGATTTACAATTCTCACAGTGAAGAACGCTTTTCTCCTCTGGAGACTGAATCCTTTTTTCTCCAGCCGAAGGGAATGTCCAATTGTCTTTTGAGGGGGCATTACCTGAAATCATTTTTCCCCATACTTTTTGTAGGGACCATTTACATATTTATACAAATGAATCATGTCGCCCCAAAGCCATCTTTTCTCAAGACTAAATAAGTTCAATTCTACTAACTGCTCCTCATAACTAAGATGCTCCGTTCCCCTTATAAGTTTAAAAAAAAGAGTAAAACATGAAGACTATAAATTTGGTATAGCTGGAATAACATAGACCCGCAGAATAGCTAGAATAGGTCATTAATACTGCACAGTAAACTCCATAAATATGAAACCTCCAAAAGAATGGCACAATTTTTTTTTTTCCACATTTTATCCCACAAAGATAAAAAATTTTAGATTTTCTAGTATACTATATGGTATGGTAAGTGTTACCATTAAAAAGTACATCTTGTTCTACAAGTACAAAAAAAAAACCCACTAGCCCTCATTAGGATATGCAGATAGAAGAAAGAAAAAAAGTTGTTATAAGTTGTTAAATGTAAACTAAAATCTCCAAAACGGTGTGATGGGAAAGGTTTAACTATATTTACTATTTTGCCATAGGCAAACTTAAACTCTAAGGCCTCGTTCACACGGCTTATTTCGCCGCGGATTTGCCGACGGATTGACGATCGTCAATCTGTCGGCAAATCAGTCAGAAATAAGTAACAGCCCATTTTCTATTGATTTCAATAGAAAATACGGCTCGTCGTTCACACGACGCGTATTTCCGTGCCGGATTGCCGCCGCGGATTGACGACGGCAATCCGGACGGAAAAAACAATGTGCATGTCAATTATTTACGGACGGATTCACCACCTACAATGAATGGAGATGGTGAATCCGTCGGGAAATCAGTTACAAATATGTGCCACACTTAGTGGCACTTATTTTCAACTGATTTCAACTGATTTCAGAACGTATTTTACGATCGGCAATCCGATGTAAATACGTTCTGAAATAAGCCGTGTGAACATAGCCTAACAGTTCTCAAACTATAAAGCACTAAAACGTAACTTTTATTATGTATACACTAAACCTCTATACACACTATTAAAAACCTGATTTCTTAACCTTCAATTTATCCCTTTCAGTTGTGGAGGAATAACTCCTTTTCCCCCCCCTTAAACAAGTCTTTGGGGGAACCCACCTATCAACAGGGGAGCCGTATATATACAGTAATTTACTAACTCCAATAAGGGATCCAAAACATCCCACTTGGGCAGTCATCCCTAATTCAATGGACACAAAACATAAGGTTTCCTTGTCAGACCCTCTGCAGCGGGTGACACTTGTAGAAAGAGGTGAGAAATCACAAATTAAAATGTCATGCCACCAGAGATTCAACAATACCCATTCCCCCTTTTTACTCTCCTGCATGCATACTGATACCCATGTGCGCTGCTGCGCTGCGCTTCCTAAAACAATTTTCCCAGGGCAAATTCACCATCTCCATAGCGGGCTTGCTTTTTTTTTTTTTTTTTTGTAAAAATAAATTTTATTAACATATAATCAAAATTACAAACTTTTCAATAGCGGGATTGCGCTCTATCTTACCATGCCACCCGCGCCCGTGTACTTTACCAATGGACATTTCTGCCCTGACTGTGATGGACTTCCGTCCAACTTCTCTTATATTATTGCGTCTGCGCGCTCACCTAGAACGGACAAAGCAAATAGATATTACATTTTACAGCACCCCTTCACCCTATATCACTTTCCCCAAAAAACCTTTTTTCTTCTCTATGCCCTTAATATGCATATTCTTTTGGGAGTATTTCCCTCCTTTATACTGTACCCCTGTTATCTTTTTCTCTTCCCATAAAATTTCTTCTCCTCTGTATCAAATATACAACAAATTTTTTAATAAAGCTTAAAGGCCTTTTTATTTAAGCCCCCCCACCCCCGCAATTTTAAACCTCCCATTTCCCCCCCCCACTAAATTTTCTTTCTAACGGGTTTCACAGCTATTTAACCCCCCCATTCATAAATTTTAAAAGGGGGAAAATATCAGAAATTTTAAATACATTCTTTGCTCTAATGTATTTTGCATACATTGTTTTCCATAAAATTGTATTTGATTGAAAACCAAAATCTACACAGTGGGAAAGGAAACAGTAAATGTATACATGATAGATGGTAAATTAACACCCAAATTTCCATCCAACTAAGCAACGAAAGGGGGTTTCAAATTTTTAATAAATTCAGTTCCAAAACCAATTTTTTTAATGCAAAATAAAAAAAAATCCCAAAATTTTGTTAAATAGAAATTTGGGGCCTCAAGTGATTAATACTTATCATCATTGCAAGTTTACTGGGGAAAAAGTGGGGGGAAAAGGGTGGAGGCAAGGGGGCGGGAGGGGGATGGGAAGAGAGGAAAAAAAAAAAAAATTTAATGTGAACCGGGTGTTCCTAAAAAAGTCATATATTTAAACCCAAATTGCTTATACCATAAACCCGCACTCAATCACATATTTTAAATTTTCTTTTCAAAAAATTTAAAATAGGGAAATCAGCAGGAAAAATAAAATGCTGAAAATGAAAACCCTTTCCCATTTGGGGCCTTTGGGGTTTAAATTTGTATTGAGTCTTAAACCAAATCTGCCTCTTCCTCCAACAAAACTACACCCCAAGAGGGCCCCTTTTTCTTTCCCCTAGTTTTTTTAAACCCCCGATCCCCCAAAAAAAATTTTTAGCATTTCTATTTCACCATTATTACTTCCCAAAAAATGTGTCTCCCCCTAGGGGAGTGTCCCCTTAGTTTAATAGTACTAAATTTTTTCGAGATCCGACAAACGAAACTCAACAAAAGATTTTTGGGGGCCAGGTACACTAGGCCCCATCAAAAAAAAATCACCCCTCTGGTTTTACATTGTTAAATTGTCTTATCTAAAACCCTTCCTTATCAATACAAATTAAAAAATTTCCCTTTTTTTTTTTCCCATTTTAAAAGGGACAAAATGAACATTTGGGCCCAAAGGGAATTATGAGCCTACCAGGGGGAGACTGTAACAGGGTTTTTTTGCAAATCTACCTTAAAGTGACAAATGCACAAATTAAACCCCTAAGATTTTTTAAATTTTCTAATTGACACTAGGATTTTTGGGAAAATCACCCAGAGAGTACCGGATCTGCTTTCAGAATGGGGCCAAGGTTTTCAAAGGGTATACCTCTCATTTCGTTACTCTATACATCAAAGGTACCTAAACAAACAAATTTAAAAACTTTTTTTTCCCTTCTTTTTTTGTTTACTGTTTAAATAAATTGTCCTCTGCCACAAATCCCAAAGCCCTATTAAACCCCTTCCCCTAAAACATTTTTTTTTGGAAAACCCCCTTGCCTAAAAAACTGCTTTTTTAGTTTAATAAAATTCTTCATTGAAACCCAAATTCAGAGCAGTTCCAAAGGGGCCTTTTAAGAAAAGGGCATAGGGGAACCCCCTTTCCCTTTGGGGAAAGGGTGGATGCCAGTTTAAAAGTGTAAAAAACCCTGTTGGTTAGCCTTTTTTTCTGAAATAATCTTTTTAGAATCTGCTTGTTTCCCCCAAACAAAATTTTTTAAAAATTCCAAAAAATAAATTTTCCCCTTTCGATAAATTTTCAAAAGGGAATTTCATCCCTTTTTTTCATTATCATTGAACCCTAGAAAACAAAATTTTTAAAAATAATTCTTCACTTTACCGTCCCAAAAAAATAAAATAATCACCAATAAATTTCCCCCCCAAAATAAAATCTGTTTCTTTTGAATTTTTTAAAAGTGTTCAGAAAAAACAATGGCACCCTTTCCCAAAACCAACCTAAAAAAAAATTTTGCAAAATTTTGGTGAAACAAACTGTGCCGAGGGTTTTTCTCCCCTTTTTTCGGGGTAGATAAAAGGTGCCTTTCAAACAAAAAAAAAATTGGGGTTTTCCAAAAAAAAACCCAAATTTACTGTAAAACAAAATCATTATTTTTTAAAAATAAATTTTGCGTACCCCTTGTATTAAAAAAATATTTTGATTGCTTTTCAGGCCCAGGTCCTTTCCTGATTTACTATATAGGACTTCAAACGTCTAAACCTTGCAAGAAGTGAAATTTCACCATTACTAAGATCGTTCTTTTCTAAATCACGGGTACCCCTTCGAAACTTTAAAATATAAAAGGGGGGCCGGGAAAAAGGGCATCAGTATACAGTCAATAATGTTTTTGGCCCTTTTGTTTTTAAATTATTTCTACCTGAAACTATGGGTTTTCCCTGAAATTTGCAAAAACCTTTTTTTAAATCCCTTTTTGGTAATGCAAAAAAGGGGTTTAGCAATAGAAAGGTTTTTCACTTTGAACAAAAATTTTTCCTTCTCATTTTCAGTAAATTAAAATTGTTTTTTCCAACCCCCAAAATTTCCAAAAATCCTTTTTAAAATTTTCCTTAAAATTACTCCTTTGGGTTTTGGATTTTTTTGAAAAAGCCTCCCCATGTGTTTCTAGTCATCAATATTCCCCAAAACCATTGCTCTATAGTCACTTTTTTTTAAATAAACAATATCCCACCCTTGTCACGGGGTTTTGTTTAAATATCCCCTTTTAGATTGTTTTTTCCCTGCAATACTTTTTATTTTTCCTCCCTTTTTTAAATTTTTAAAGAAATTTTTTGCCCGTCTAAGAAATATTTTTCTTTATACTGCTTTAAACAAACTTCCAAAAAACGTATCCACAAATTGTATTGTGAAAAACGAGGTGTTTTCCCTAGTTTTGGTTTCAAATTAGTCAAGGGAAATATCTAGAATTAAATGGGGGTCTCCTCAAATTTTTAATTTTATAATTGTTAAAGATCACCCAATGTTTTTTCCCCTAATTTCCTAAACGTTTGCCCCATCATTTTTTTATTAACCACTTGGGAAATGCTTTCCCTCCTTTGGTTTTTTTTTGATAATTCCCCTTCCTCGATCCCTCAAAAGAATCCTTGGTTTTTTTTTAAAAAAAGGGGAAAGCATTTGCATTTTTTTAATGCTCCTGAGATTTAGTTTGCTTGTGTTTTTCAAAACCCGTCCCCTTTCCCGCCCTGATGGGGTATTTTATTGGGTTTTTTGTAAACCTTGGGGTAAAAGAAATTTTTTTTAAAGGGGTTTTCTTTTTTTGTCCAAAACCTTTTTTCTTTCTCTGTCCCTTCTTTCCAACCATTTTCTTCCCGGGGGTTTTCCCATTAAAAGGAACCTGTGGAGGATTCCTTTTACAGCAAAATCTCTGAATCGGGCCCAAAAACTGAAAATAAATTTGGTTTTTAGGTAAATCTACTATTTTTTTTTCCCAAAAATAAACCTGATTTTTATCCAAAAAACTTTACGATTCCCCCTTTGATATTTTTCTGTGTTTCCTTTCTTTAATTTTTTTTTCTCAAGATTCTATATTTCGTTGTAATTTTTTTTTTCAAAAACCCGGGGAAAACTGGATGGGCACCCAAAGTTATTAATAACCACTATCTCCGATTTAGTTTTTTCACTTAATTTATTAAAATGAAATTCCCTTTTGGGTTCTAACAGTATTTCATCAATTTCAGAAGCATTCAGTTAGCAAATTTTTTCCCCCAACCCCTTTAAAAAATGGGGGGCCTCAAAAAGTGTATTTCGGTCTCAAACGATCAATTTAAAGGGGGTTGTCTCATTAAAAAAACTTTTAGCCTTTTCCCGTGAGCCTTTTTTTGAATTGAGGGGTGCGTGCTTCTTGGGCTGTCCTTCCTTTCTCCCTCCCTTTCCCCCCCCCCCTTTAGCACACAGGCATCTCCGTAACTTCTATACAGCAAGGGGGGGGGGGGTTTTTCTCCCGAGATAACCCCGTGGTTTCCCGCCTAGGTTTTGGTTGCCGGAGAGGGCTGATCTATGAGTGGGAAGAGGGCCGGGGAAGCATTGATTACTAAAACAGAGCAAGGGGATGCCAAATGTTCATAAACCCCCCTGCTTTGCTTTCAATCTCCACAACTCCAGCAACAACAAATTCCCGTCAGAACAGACACGGGGCAGCTGGGAAGTGTTACTAAACTCAGGGTGTGTTTAACTAGTAGAGCACAGCATGAAGCATTCACATGCCCCCCTGATCTGTATAGTATTAGTATAGTGACAGTTCCACAGACACATCATGATTATAGTAACACACAGGGTCACTGCTGTCACATCTATCTGTCTAGAGAGCAGGAGGAAGCAGGCACACACAGGATTAATCCAGGCAGCAGGGACACAGAAGCCAGAGTCCTCACTCCCCCTCCCTCCACTACAGAAGCATTCTGTGCTGGAGGGGCTCTCTGCTCTGACCTGTCTTCAAAGGTGATGAGTCATACAGACCTGACAGCCAGTAAGATAAGGATCAACAGGTCGGCTGCTATAGAAATTTGAGAAGCTGATGTAGTACTACTAACAGGGCTAACTCAAAATCAGTAGGACATTTGTAATGAACATATATTGCAAAGCTGCTTGTTTTTTAAAGATCTTTTAATTAAAACCCAATCATTGTAGCGAGACAACCCCTTTAATCTTCTATACACAATTTGTTGTTGTATATATGTTACTAGACTAGCTACTTCCCAGCCTGCCCGAAATTGTTGTTTATAAGTCTTATTTAATTTCTGAAAGGCTATGTGGATATTAGTTTCATTCAATGGAATTGGTTGATTCGAAAATACTGCATTAGCTTCCTGTGAATAAGTAACCAGATTAATTTTGTGACTCAAAAAACCTACCATTCCCTAGATTCCCCACATGAACATTCCTGTTCACCAAACTTGTCAAATAGTCTCCAAAAAAATGGGAATCTAGCAAGAGAATAAAGAGTGACTTTTAATCAATATATTTACTATTTTGCCATAGGAAAACTTAAACTCTAACAGTTCTCAATCTATAAAGCACAAAAATGTAACTTTTATTATGTATAACACTAAACCTCTATACACACTATTAAAAACCTGATTTCTAACCTCTCAATTTATCCCTTTCTAATTGTGGAGGAATAACTCCTTTTCCATTACCTATCAACAGGGGAGCCTTATATATACAGAAATTTACTAACTCCAATAAGGGATCAAAAAAAAAAAAAAAAAGATAGAGCCAATGAAATGAGAGGTATACTTAGAAGACATTGGCACTTTCTGAAAGCAGATCCGGTACTCTCTGAGGTTATTCCTAAATATCCTAGTGTCACATATAGAAGACTCAATACATTGAACCCCAAAGGCCTAAATGAACGCTTTTCATTTTCAGCATTTATTTAATCCTGCTGATTCCCTATATAATTTTTGAAGAAACATAATATATGTGATTAAGTATGGTCAGTGGTATAAGCATGGTTGAATATATGACTATAGGAACACCAGAGTTCACATACTTTTTTTTTTTTCCCTCTCTTCCCCATCCCCCCCTGCTCCACCTTGTCCCTCACTTTCCCAGTATCTTGCAATGATGATAAGTATTAATCACATGAGGCCACAGTTTCTATTTAAGAAATTGGGATATATTTTTTTTTGCAAAAGAAAATGGTTTCAACCGAATCTTTTAAAAAATTTATTACCAATATGAGAGACGTAGTTTGGGGGTAATTTACCATCTATTTATGATACATTTACTGTTTTTACCCACTGTGTGATTTTGTGTAACTACAAATACAAAAGCAATCCCAATGTATGCAAAAACCCATAGAGCACGAATGTATTAACTTTCTGCATATTCCCATTGTAACGTTATAATGAGGTTAAATAGCTGTGCCCTGTTGGGAAAATTTATTTAGGGGGGAAAGGGGTGGGGGGTCAATTTTAATGGAGGGGGGGGGCCCCAAACAATAAGAAGAGGAGAAAAATTTTAAAATTGGGGAAGAGAAAAAGATAACATTTGTACAGTATAATGGGGCACGTACTCCAAATAAAATAGGGCATATTAGCCCAAGGGAGGAAAAGGTTTTGATGGGAATAAATTTTAGCTAGCAGTGTGCTTAAAATGAAATTACAAAATTTGTTTAGCCCCGTTTAGGTGAGCCCGCGGGACGCAAAAAATATAAGAGAATTTGGGCCCAGAAGCCCCCATCCCCAGTCGGGGGGGGGAAAATGCCCCCATTGGTCGTACGGGGGGGCGGCATGGTAAGATAGGGCGTTTGCCCGCTATGGAATGGGTGAACTTGTCTAAACAAGTGGGGGTTTTTTATAAAAAGCAGCAGCGGGCACATAGTCCCCAGTATGCATGGGGACAAAAAAAAAGGGGAAAGGGGTTTATTTTTTGAATCCGGGTTTGGAAAAATTGGTGAGCACCTGAATGGGAAAGGGTGAAACCTAAAAAAGTAAAAAAGGGAAAATTTTATCTAGACCACATGGGGACCGGCCCCTTATCTCCTATAAAACCCAGTTAGCGGGTTTGAAACATGTTGGGGAGATCGGCATTGCCCTTTTAATTTTTGTGATTAACTCACCTCTTTCTAAAAGTGTAAACCCACGCAGAGGGTCAGAAAAGGGGAAAACCTTTTTGTTTTGTGCCATTGAATTAGGGATGACTGCCCAATTTGGGATGTTTTGGCCCCCTTTTTTGGATTTATAAATTACTGTATATATAGGGCCCCCCTTTTTGATAGGGGGGGTTCCCCCAAGGACTTAAATAAGGGAAAAAAAAGGGGGAGTTTTTTCCAAAAATAAAAAGGGGGGTTAATTGAGAGGTTAGAAATAAATTTTTTAAAATATTTTTGGTATAGGGGTTTTTTAGGTTATATATAAAAAAAGTTCGTTTTAGGGGCTTTTTTGATTGAGACGTTTTTAGGTTTAATTTTCCAAATTGGAAAAAATAGTAAATTTAGTGTTTTAAAAGTCACTCTTTTTTTCTTTTTGCTAATTCCCATTTTTTTGGGGACTTTTTGGGGGGAAAAGGGGTTAACACATTTTTTGGTAGGATGGGCAAATTTTTCCCGAAAACGGTTCTTTCACTTTCCCAAATTTTTTCCCGGGGACAAAAAAAAATTTTTCTTTCCCCAAATTTCCCTTCGGGAAACGAATCACGTTAAAAAACAGCTATTTCCAGGCTGACAGACCCTGCAGGGTGCTGTCGAATGTTGTGCCATGCTTAAAAGCAGAGGGGGCTTGGTTTTGGTTTCATACAAATTTTTGTTTTAGTATGAAGCACTGACTGCCACCGCTCTTGAATCGTTCACTATAAATTCCCCGGGCACTTTAAAGGGCAAAAACGACCAAAAATGAAGCAGGAAAGTTGCCCGATAAAGTATGCCAGCCACTGGAAAAAAAAAAAGCTGAGGGCCAGGTGGGCAACATCATGCAATGGGAGGTGACGGCGGCAGCCACAGCAGCTGAGGTCGAGAGTGGCACAATGCATTCTGGAGGTTTGGGAAAAACAGGGGTAGGCCACAGAGTCGCCAAAGCACAAGTGTAGTTACGGCAGCAGCCACAGCAGCACATGAGGTCAGACGTGGCCAATGACATTCTAAAAGGGGGCAAAAAAAGGATAGTCCCCAGAGTGGACAATGACACAGTGTGTAGGTATGCAGCAGCCCAGCAGCGATGAGGTCAGACAGTGGCACAATGACAAGGTTAGGGGCACGGAGCAGCGCATGGGTCCCGAAGTGGCACAATGACATTCTGGAGGTGGCAAAAAACAAAATAGGCCAGAATAACTTTTGTAGGATTTGGGACAAAGACAAGTGTGTGGTCACGGGGAGAGCCACACAGCAGGAGGTCAACAGTGGAACAACGAAGAGTGTGTAGGCACGGGAGCTTTCCAAGCAGCAGCATGAGGTCAGACAGTGGCACAATGACACAGTGGTGGTCACGGGAGCAGCCAGCAGCGCATGAGGTCAGAAGTGGACAATCACATTCTGGAGGTGGCAAAAAAAAGAAGTGGCCCAAAATAAATTTTGTAAGATTGGGGGCAAAAACGTGTGTAGGTCACGGCAGCAGCCAAAGCACAGCATGAGGTCAGACAGGGCACAAAGACGAGTGTGAGGTCCGGCAGCTGCCACAAACAGCAGCATGAGGTCAGACAGTGGCACAATAACACAGGAGAGGTCCGGCAGCGCCACAGCAGCAGCTGAGGTCGACAGTGCACAATCACATTTGGAGTGGCAAAAACAGGAGTAGGCCCAGAGTGGGGGCAATGACACAGTGTGTAGGTCACGGCAGACCCAGCAGCAGCATGAGGTCAGACAGTGGATAAGGGAAAAGTGTAGGCAGGCGCAGCCACAGCAGCAGCATGAGGTCAGACAGTGGCACAATGACATTCTGGAGGGGGAAAAAACAGAGTAGGCCACAGAGTGGCACAATGACGGGAGAGTGAGGTGACGGCAGCAGCAGCATGAGGTCAGACAGTGGGCATAATGACAGAGTGTGTAGGTCATGGCAAGGCCACCAGCAGAAGCATGAGGTCAGACAGTGGCACAATACATTCTGGGGTGGCAAAAACTGGAGTAGGCCAATAGTGGACAATGACAGAGAGTGGGGGGTGACGGCGGCAGGAGCAACAGCATGAGGTCAGAAGTGGCACAATGACACAGTGTGGATGTCATGGCACCAAGCAACAACAGCAGCATGAGGTCAGACCGTGGCACAATGACAGAGTGTGGAGTGGGGGGCAATACAGTCCTGGTAAAGATGGTTGGTGGCAGTGGAGAAACTGTCAGCAGATGTGTGGCATCAGGCGGGTGGCAACATCAAAAATAGTGGCTGAGGCAGGTAGTTTGAACCCAGGCTCATTTCTCACAGTTTGGGTGAGGCGTCATGGCTGATGAGACTGACGCCTAAGGAAATTGGTGTGGGGAAAAATCCTGGCCGATCCACGCCTGATTTCATCTTGACAAAGGTCAAGTTGTTCCACATTTCCCTGGACAAGCGGGTTCTCCTTGGGGTAACGATGGACCCCGCCGCACAGAAAAACCGTTCTGATGCCACACTACTGGCCGGGCAGGACAGCTTCTCCACTGCAAACTCGGCAAGTTGCGGCCACACATCCCGTTTGGCTGCCCAGTAGTCCAGCGGATCTTCTAACTGGGGTGGCAGGTGCTGTCCAAGTAGGGTTAGGGTCTGCTCCAGGTCCGCTGCTGCTGCTGGCGACTGCCCCCTCACTAGGCGGGTGAAGGAAGCTGCTCATCAGTGACTTCAGACTTAAGTTGCTGCTGATGGAGCTGGTACTGCTCCGACCCCCCCACCTTCCCCCAGCAGCCGCGGCAGTAGTACGTGAGCGCTGAAGAACCCCCGGTCAGACCTGTCAGAGGAGGGACGATGCCGCACATAGGCAGCGGGGCCATCTGACTACGGAGGATTTCCCTATAGTATTTGAGTTTGTCCCCCCCTCCAATAGCTGGGAAAAGGCTCCCATTTTGGACCGGTAGCGAGGGTCCAATAGGTGGGAGCCAGAAGTCATCCCTCTGCCGGATGCTGACTTTTCGGCTGTCACTGGGCCGGAAATCAGCATGCTGGGGGCCCACCCTGCCAAGGGGACTAGGGGGGGGGCCCCCTTTGCCTCCATCCCCCACTGTTTTCTCCCACGGTGCTTGCGGGTCATCTGCCTCGTCTTCCCCCTTCTCCATCTACCCCCTCCAGCTGCTCCTGCTCCTCCTCTCTTGTCCCCCGGGGTTAGAAAATCCACCCCATTTAAACCAGAAAATGCTTCTGCCCCAATTGTCCCCCTTTCCCCCTCCTCCATTTCAGACCCCCCGGGGATCTTTGTGGCCGTGAGATGTAGTCCCCACGTCTCCATTTCCCGTCCCCAAAAAGTTTTTTCAGCATCTGTTCCAGGACAGGGAAGAGTGGAATGGTTTTTGCACCCCGTATTTCCTGGGGGCTGACAAAAAAAAGGGGCCTCCTCAAAAATTGGCCTCAAAAAACGGCAGGTGTCACGAAATGAGCTGCCACTGGCTGACAAAAAAAGTTACACGGGGGATTTATTTCCGTCCGCTGGTAAATAAAAAAAACGTTAAGGGCCCTTTCTCTGTTCTTTACAGTGGGTTTCCAACATGTGCAGGCAAAAATTCCCCAACGGGTGGAAACATGCATATCGGGTGTTTTTGGGGGAGGCCGCTCGCCGCTGCAACTCGGGGGGGGGTTTGTTCCGGGCTTTGTGGGAAATGGATGACGTGCATGCACATTTTCCCTGGCCATTTTCAGAATCTTCTAAAGATCGGTGGAAGACTTCAGGAATTTTTTAAACAACCAGATTGAAAACAGTGCCCCTTGGGGGGTGCATGGACCACCCTCCTGGGGTGCAGCGGGGACAACATTTTACCCCCATTGTCCGTCACCATGGTTCCGATTTGCGGGTTGGGGCGGGAGGAAAGCCACACATGGGATTTCTTCTGCTTGAGCGGAGCGGGTTTTCCTCCCCTGTTTTGACTTCGTTGCCGAGGCAACCCAGGTGTAGAACTGCGGGGGACACCGCTTTTTTTTTTTTGCCCTACACATGTGGATGTTGGAGCATTTACTTGTGGAGGCTAAAGATGGTGGTGGTGGAAAAGGAAAGGGGGGACATTGGGCAAAAAGCCGAAAGTTTGACAATGGGGGAAAAAAAGCGGCGTTTTCCTGTCCAAGTTTTGGTGTGGGGGGGGGGCGGGGAAGCAATTACCCAGTGGGCCGTAAAGGCATGTAGGGCCCCTTTGCCCGTTTTACACCCCCAGACTTTTCCCGCGCTCCCATGCACCTTGGAAAAAACCCGATAAGTTCAAGGCTGGCCCACCTTTTGTTAAAACATTTTTATGAAGTGCTGGTACTCCCTTTTTGGGGAAAAATTTAAAATTAGGGGGGTTTGGGAAACTCTCCATCTTGGCTCGGGAAAACCCATTATTTTCTCTGAACGGTTGCAGAGTCCACCATTGGGAAAAGGGAGGGACTCCCAGTACCAACAATTTGGGACGGACCCACGGTAAAGCTGCTGCACCTTAGGAGGGGTTGGCGCATACTGTTGTCTCTTTGAAACCCGCCTCGTTTGAACCCCCTGCTGGCGGGGATGAGTAGTGAGGGCAGGGTTTCGGGCCCGGGAGATGTTTGTCAAAGAAAAAACAGCCCCCCTTTTCTGCAGAGGTGGGGGAAGCCTTGACGGGCCCTGCAATGGAAATGCGTGCCACTGGGCGTGCTGCTGCGGGTCGCTGCGGCGGCAGGATGGCCCACCACATCTGACCCACGTTTCCCCCAGGCCACCGGATGGGGGAGCTGCTTTTGGGGAATGAAAGGGGCCGGGGTCCCCAACATTAGCTCCCGGGCCCAGGGCTTCACTTTTGCCCAAGATTCTACATTACCATTTTCGGCTCCCCCGGTGTCTTAGCAAAAAAAACTGCCTCACCGCCGAGTATCGGATTTTCCCGCCAACCCCTCTCCGCACTGAGTGACTACTGCCACCGCTGCCCGCGGGAGCCCCTGTGCCCTTTCTTTTTTGGGACCGGCGAAGGGGGTTTTTTCCCCCGGGGGACGTTTGGGCCCTCCCGCCCCTCACACTGCTGCAATCCTGCCGACCCCACGGGGAACAAAACCCCCTTTTGCGGGGTTTGGGGCCGCTGTCTGACGCGCAAGCTGACGCCCTCTTCTCCTGGGGAGGATGAACCCCTTGCCTCCCCCGGCTCCCAAGTGCGGTCGGCTACATTTTATCTTTTTTGTGTTTTAATTTGTCACTGCTGTCCCCCTCCCGGTCTTGGTATTTAGGGCTGACCCCTCACAACTTGACCACCCCTGCCACTCTCAAAATCTTACTTTGCCGCCTATGCCCAAAAAGCAGGGGTTTTTGGGGCCCCTTTCTTCGCTGCCAAGTAGCTGCTGACTGCCCTTCTCAAATTTTTTCTCCCCGCTATATAGTGGCGCTGAGCCAAAACCACTTTGTAGATCTCTGGTGAGGGAAAGGATGGGACAGAGGGGGGTTAGGACAGGTGAGGGCGCTGACCCGCTCCCCGGGCCCTGCCAAAATAAGGGTTTGTCTGACGTTCCCCCAGACCTCTTGGCTGGGGTTGTCAGTGTCATCGGGGGAAGTGGATGACCTAGTCAACCCCAAACAAGGGCCCTTGGGTTGCTGAAAACACACCGGGGCCCCTAGGACAGGGCCCGATGTGGTCCCCGAGTGGGGCCACTGCTGCGACGTCCCCCTTTCTGTGCTGCGGGCCTGGGCCCGGAATGTTTGTGCCTCTGCCACTCGCAGGTGAAAAGCTGCCCCCCTCTCTGTCTTTAAAATAATGTTTGTTTTTAAAAAAGTTTCAGACACTGTTTTTTGAAAAATTTTCTGTAAAAAGATAAATACACACCCCGTATTTTTTCGCCAAAAGAAACCCCGTAACAAACTTTGGGTTTAACCCCGGATATAAAAATTTCGCTCCACAAATTTGGGGAGGAAAAAATTTAATTGTATGTGTCGTTTAAAAACTTGTATTTTTACTTAAAAAAGCACAAAAAAGGCTTTAAATTTAAACCCTTTGGGGTATGAATTATGCTACCGAAAATTTTTTTTGGGCCCGGGGGAAAAAAAAAAGTTTCTTTTAATGAGTACAACTGCAGAAAAGCAAAAATTAAAAAAACCCCGAATGTAAATTGCGCAAAAGAATTGAGAACCAAAAACTACGAAACTTTTTAGCGTGTTACAAATTTCTGTTTTTTACGCTACAAACAAAGGGGAAAAAATTTGTAATTAACCTTCGCTTGTGAAAATTTGGCTACAGGGGGAAAAATTTTATTTTTTGGCGGTGAAAAAAATGGTTTATTTTTTTTCACCCCCAGCAGAAAACAAAGCTTAATTAACCCTTGGGGTGTAAATTGAGCGCCCCAAAAATGAAGTGGTATTTGTATTGTAAAAACGCTGTTTCTTTAAAAGAATAGAAAAGGGAAATGGCTTAGATCCCCTTGGATATTCAATGGGGCTGGGGAGCAGTTTGCATTTAAAAAATATATGCAGCTGCATTGGACTTCAGTTTTAATACCCCCAAAAAATTTGGGAAAAAGAACATTAAGAGAAGCAGTTCTGAGATCTACTGAGAAACCCCCAAAATCGCTGTTTTTAAAAAAAAGTTCTTTATTTTTCAGCTATCATAAGAGCCGCGGCAGCACCCCCTTTATCAGTTCAGTGAGAGGAGGTGTGGTCCCCGCGTCGCGCCCCGGGGCTTATTTTGTGCGGTGACGTCAAGAATCCCGCCGGTCTCTGGCTTCACTCCCGCACAGGTCATGCAGGTATGCCCTTCTTTCCCCCCCAGAGTGCTTTGCCCCATGTAGGCCATGGCTCACAAACCCATTTTATCAATTCAAAAGGGACACTTCGTTCACCCGGGAAATTACCCAAATTCGACTTCGTTCAGAAGTTTTCCTGAAATTTTTAAACGAATTCCACTTCGTTGAATCAATTGCCCATCTCTAAATTTTTTGGGAGGCCCAGTTTTATTCAAGCTCCCCCATTGGCCCAAAAAGTCAAAAAAAATGTTTTTTATATATATTATATATATTTTATATTTTATATATATATATATATAAAATTTATATAAAAATATATATGTTGGGAAAAGCTGGGGCTTGTTGAGCTTTTCCCGACCTTCTGCCCGAACAAACAATGCAGTGCAGAAAAGGAGCCCATTTTGTGCCGTCGATTTTGCTCCCAGCTATGTTGTAAGTTACATGTATTAACCACCTAATACTAAAGGAGAAGCCATTCTTCCTCCTTTCAAAGCACCTGTGCAACTCAAATTAAACTGGATGCAGCACCAAGATGTTGGTGATTAATAAAATAAAAAAGAAAATTTAAATGCCCAACATAATGGGACATATTACCAACTGTATATGGCACAGCCAGCCTGGTCAGAGTGTAAGCTAAGCTTTAGGCAGGATTGGCAAACCCACATTAAGTTTACTTTGTGGAGTTTATTTAAAAAAACGGAAAGAAAAAGTGGCCCAACTGTAAAGGGAACCTCTCACATTGAACATGATGTCCAATTTGCAGGCATCATCTTATAGAGCAGGACAAGCTGAGCAGGTTGATAAATGGTTTTGCGAGGAAAGATTTAGCAGAATTTGTATTTTATTCATTTAAATCCCTGCTTATTCTGGGTTAAAAGGAGTTTTAACCCTTAAAAATTTATGTGGGAAGCTTGTAAATTAAATTTAAAAATTTTTTCCCCCATTCATCATTGGGAAAAAATTCTGTAGGTTTTTGTTTTCACTGGGTCCCTTAGGGGTTTCATAGTGTAAGGTGGTCTCCAGGCGATATGACCAGTGTTGAGAGCTCCTCATTCTGGGGTTTCTCAGACATCCTCTCCCTTCAGGAGCTGCCCGGGCTGTTCCCGGGCCTTTGTAATCCAACACACTCCCCTGCTGAGCTAGTGTTCAATCTCAGGTACTGTCCTACTCCCGTCCTCTATACTCTTTAGTAATTTGCCAAACAGTGCAAATAATAAAAATAAACCAAAAACAGCAATCTGGTATGTGCACGGAGACAAAATAAAAAATCCATGTTTGGTTCCTGCAGGTAGTTGAACCTAAGAATCCTATACTGAAAGGCAGAAGTGCTAACCACTTAGCTGCATTGTAGCTACTCATAGCTCTTTGTCTATTTATGTATTTGTTTGACTAGAGCATTGGTCTGCAAAGTGCGGCTCTCCAGCTGTTGAGAAACTACAACTCCCATCATGCATGCATATAATCAGTGGGGATGATGGGAGTTGTAGTTTCCAAACAGCTGGAGAGACACACTTTGCAGACCAATGGACTAGAGTGTGCAAACTGTGGGGAAGCGCATGGTGAAGTCAAGCCTGCTGGGTCACATAATATGCAATTCAAACAAATCCTACACTTCCCCTTTTGAACACACTGAAACCTATAGAAGGACAAACCAAGCATGAAATGCCTTTGTGTTAAAATCCCTCTAAGGAGTCCAGCAGGCAATCTGATCAGCGACTGACCAGTATCTCTGTATGCACACTCATCCAAAGAAGATAGTCAATTACTAATAAGACCACCCACTTCACTCTTTAGCCCAGACTAAGCAGTACGTTAAAATGAATAAAATAAGTGCTACTTATCTTTTCCCCCAAAACACAATCTGCTCAGCTCCTCCTGCTCAATAACATGCGGTCAATACATTAGATAGCATTTAATGTGACACTTTCCCTTTAACCCCCTTAAGCCCCAAGGCTGAAGAGGCCTTAATGACCAGCAACATTTTTTTTAGTTTTTGCCACCTTGCGTTTCAACAGTCGTAATTTTTTTATTTTCTATGATCCAGTTGTATGAGGCCTCGTTTTATGCGGGAGAAATTGTACTTTCTGGGGGGCATAGTTTGAGTTTACATATAGATTACTGTAGAATAGTTTATTTTTACACCTTTCACACTAAATGACCTGTTAGATTAATTCTACAGGTTATTACGGTCGTGTGGATACCTAGTCTGGTTTTTTTTTTTGTAATTTATTTAATTTCTACTTTTTTTTTTTTTTTTAAACAAATAAAAGGGGGCATAGGCATTTTTGAAAAAGAATTTATGCTATCTAGGATACATGAAAATTTTTTGAGGTTCTTAGTTCACATTTTTGATCAAAACTGCTTAAGCCACCTCCGAAACTTTAACGGGACCTCAAATGCAGGTGGGTTCTACACTATTTTTGCACTCCACCCACCTTCACAGGATTTTACATCAATGCAGTGTACTTGGAAGCTGGTGCCTTCACTCCCTGAAGTATGGAGGTCTGAACCCCAAAAGAGAGGTAACAAAATAGTGAATTTGAGGTCCCGTTAAAGTTTCGGAGGTGGCTTAAGCAGTTTTGATCAAAACTTCCTATGTCCCCTTTGATAGTTTCTTTAGTTGATAGTGTGCTACTGTTTTTGGAATGTGTATGTATGTTGCTGCCACCCCAGTGTGCACCTATGCTTGTTTTTTTCAAAAAGGTTTTTTGATGTGCAAAACCATATATTGTTTCTTTCTTAAAATGTCTTATTCCAGTGCCACTGTCCAAGATCTTTTAAGGTCTTACAGAAGACTTAGTGTCTTAGAACATCTAACACGTCTCAGTGAAATAGATTTCAAAAATCTTCAATGTAAATATTAAAATACAAAAAACCTTTGTCGTTTGTAAAAATATTTATTTACATACAACGTAACAATATCTCTTGCAAGCAGAGTATTACAACCTGATGACCAGTGCTTACCTGCTTAGAATTAGGGATTATTACATCAAGAGTTGGAGTGTGAGGTTTACAGTTCAATGGAAGAATTTACCAGCTGCAGAAATCCTAATGCAAAGTTTCTTAATAGCCGTGAGCGAGCTCAGTCCTGGTGACTGTATGTACTGCAGTTGCAATAACCATTTTACTTAATTAAACCAATAATTGCACAATTTAGAAATAGGTCATGGGGTTGGAATTGCACATAAAAAGACACCATCTGAGTTTCCAGAACTAACAAAACTAATTCCTATATTGAAAGTCTGTGTAAAGATTTTGCAGCTGGAGAAAATCTAGGCTAATACAAAAATACCTATCCTCACAAAAAAACAGTGAGGATACACTGTACATATGAAGCAAGTTCATGCACTTTATCCAAATATAATAAAATTTCCATTTGATTTAAGGAGGCACAATCAAGTCGTAAAATTGGTTGATGTGCAACGACCAATACAACTGAATGTCCCAATTATTCTTAAAAACATATGCAAACACAGTAACAATGTAAACTGTAGATAGAGAATTTATGTACCAGACAAACCGTCTGCACGGTTCTGAAACTAATTTTTTATTTAGAAGGATGAAGGAGGAAAAAAAAAAAAAAAAAAAAAAAAGCTAACAAAAAGCAGCAGAAAGACAAAAAAATTAAAAACATTTTGAGGATTAAAACAACTGCTCTTTGGCATTGGGGGTATGGGAGAATGTAATAGACCAAGAAAGGGAAAAGTAGAGATCAAATACTGAAAAAACAGTTCCTTTTCAAGTTAAGGCACAAAAGAAAAAAGTTCACAGAAAGGTATAAAAAGAAAAGAAACAAGAAAAGACGTTAGCTTGTTGATCCATACTACATGTCACAAGCGCTTGATCGGAGTCCCCAGCCAGTGGGGATTAAATACAAGTTTAGCCTTTGTGTATGAATAAACCACAAAACACTGGATTTCCTCTGTAATACTTGTCATTTTAAGAGCTACAAATTGCCAAGTATCAAAGCAAGACATTCCAATTCTAGTGAAAATGATAGAACCAATATTGTCTCCTCTGTCAGTAGTTCCTCTCGCACAGCTTTCACGAGAGCTGCTAGTCTATCTCCATTCCAGTCAAGTGACTTGGCTTTTGGCCTACTGATATGAAAACTTTTCGGATTAGTGTAGTCGGAGAAACCAGTTTAAATCAATTCACATTCTGCAGAAGATTGGTCTTAAGAAAAAGACGTTTCAAAAGTTCTTGGCAGAAATGCAAGCTAATTCGTGTCAGTAGGCAAGTGCTGTACATGGTCTCCATAAAGAAAACCCAGTAGTCCCATCTAAAATAGATTTCATGAAGGAGATCTAATAGAAAACATGAGGAAGCTTTCCACCGCTTCCTAACTGCTCTGAGTAGCGATTACATCTGTTGACTGTGGATCACAAAAAGGTCCAAAGCGGCCATAAATGTCCTTTGCCCGGACAGCAAAATAGTACTTGCTGCCGAAACAAACTGCGTAAGAGTACAGGCCATTGGAAGAGGTAGAGCTTTGACTTCCCCAATTTTCTTCCACTGTGATGAAGAGGTTGCAGTTGGGTCTTCATGATAAGCATAGAGATGGTAGCTATCTACAACAGCACAGGTACGATCCACCTCCAATACACTCCAGGACAGGACAATTCCATTTTGGCTTTGTACTCTGGCCAATTTCAGGTGAGGTTTCTGAGGAGGAGATGTCGAGGCAGCTTCAGGAGGAAGGCGCTGGGGTTGAGGAGCTTCAGGAAGTGGTGCTGGGTGGATTGGCCTTGCAGGTTCCTAAGGGAAGAGGCAAATTTTGTTTTATGGTTTTAATTATTTTATATTCTCTAAACAGCAATTGTAACAATGAACAATAAAATGAAGGGCAACAGATTTGATTAGTTACCTCTACACAGATCAGCCGGAACATTAAAACATATTAGGGCTTGTTCACACGGAGTTTACACTCTGTGTACAAGCGCTTTTAGGATCTGTCTTGGTGTCCGCTCTGTCGGTCCCCAAGACGGATCTAAACAATTAGCAGTGAGAATTTTCACTTGCTCGCTGTTTCTGAACACCCATAGCCCGTCAGATGAAAGGGAACACCGCTGCGTGTTTCAAAAGCACAGCGCCGGTCCGGCTTGAAAACAAGTACAGTTCAATTATTTTGAAGATGTAGCTGAGCTGTGGGTTTGAAATACGCAGCGGCGGTCCCTCATCTGAACTCCACTGCGTGTTAGTCATAGCAAGCAGTGATAATCCCACTGCTAATTGTTTAGATCAGTCTTGGGGACCGAGAGAGCGGACCCCAAACGGATCCTAAAAGCGCTTGTACACAGAGTGTAAACTCCGTGTGAACAAGCCCTTAATGTATTTAACATAACATAACTTAAAGGTGTTTTGCCACGAAGTGAGTTTGTCTGCTCAGAAGAGAAGAAAAACAGGAAGCCTCACGGGGCAGAGGATAATGAAAGGAGGTGGTATCCGACCGGCACTGGGAAACAGTTTACACAAAAACGAAGATAAGGGAGACAGTGAAAACAAGACAGCTTTGCTAATGACATCCAATTGCTAAGTTGTATGTTTTCACTGTCCCCTTATTCTGAAGACCATTTAATGTAATGAGAAAACCCCTTTAAGTCGCTGGATCACAGGCTGACCTTCCTTGAATCATTTTTTGTTAGATGCTAACCAATGCATAATCAGAAATACCCCAGAAGACCTGTGGTTCAGGAGATATTCTGACCCAGTTATCTAGCCATAACAATTTGGCCCAAGCCAAAGATTAGAACACTTGCCCAATTTTCCCACTTCCGGTCTATCCCACCCATTTTGAGGAGCTAATCAGTATCAGTCACTTGTCTCATCAGTGGTTTGGCTGTATGCAATTTTACATTCTTACCTTAAATTATACACTATTCCATTAAGGAATACATTCTGGTTTGTGGTGAATAAAACCTTCACCAAATACTAAATCAAGAATTAGTGTGTACTTACTTGTGGCGGCCGATGATGAACTGTGAGCTGCGGTCCAGAAGAACCTATAGGCATCCCATTATTTACTACATATGCAGTAGCTTGTGGCATTCTTACAGGTACTCCTAGATATCCCAAAAAATAAATTCACAATGAATAGGTTTATTCCTTTCTAGTCTTCGATTTGTACTTCTCGTCTGACAAACATTAGGTAGGCTATAAATCTACAACCTGGTGTGCAAGCTACAGATTACATAAAAATAAAATACACAGGTGAAGTGGTAGAGAAAACTACAAGATACATTTTAAATAAAGAAAAACAAACTCAATTTATGTAGCAATAGTAACGGGTCTCAAAGCATTTAAGTGCTGTTGTATGCAGTTTCTCAAATGGTAAATTATGTAATATGGGTCTGCTGTCAGCAGTATGACAGTGACAGCAATGGGCGACAACATACAGCGAGAAGGGAAGTATTGGTTTCCAAATTACTAAAATACTCCACAAAATAATCTGGCTTTCTGGTTTAAAGGAAATATCCGTTTCCTAGAATTATCGCAACCCAAGACTAACTTGAGAACTGCATTTCTTAACCCTTTTCTGTCCACACAACAAACAGTAAGGGCTTATCCCCACAGCAGGGTTTTCAGTCTGTTTTACAGATTGATTTTCAAATCCAAAAACACTTGTAAGCTGACTGTCAACCTTTTACATTGATTTAAATAGAAAATCCGCCTGAGTTTTTTTTCTTTACACTGCCGGCATTCCTAAAAACTTAGGACACGTTCTGCCCGATAACTGGGTGGAAGAATGAACATGACCATGTGGGTGCGAAGGGGGAACAGCTTGAATCCACAAACTGCAGACAAAAGCCTTCCCCCTACGTGGCAAAAAAAAACAAACACACACACAAAGAAAAAAAATTACTGGAAACATCGAAAAATCCAACCAGTATTTTGGGCCACATGTATGAAAACGGTTTACGTCTAAAACTCACTTTTTTGCCCACAGTAACCTATGGGCAAAAAAGTGAGTTTTAGACCAATACAGTTTTCATACATGTGGCCCTTTGTCTTTGCCATTTGAACGCAGTGTCAGTGTCATAGCCATTTTGACAGAAAGTCCAGTTAAATTTATGGACTGTTAGAAACTTGAGTTCCATAACCTAAATATAACTTGTACGTTGTGTAGAGGTCCAAAAACGCGGTCATAAAAGGGTTTGCGATACATTTCATGCATAGGCGTTTTTAATATAAGCCAAGTAAGAACTTGAAACCTTACAAAGCAAAGGCATGTCCAGAGCAGTCTTACCTCCGGTTTGAGGAGTGATTTGCCGTAGGTTTTGACTTTGCATGACCGTGTTGCGTATAGGTGTCAGTGCAGGTACAGTGGGAGGGGCGGTCGTAGTGTAAACCATATGTGGATTATTTGGTGCTCGAGGAGCTGCAGCTCTTGGTGTCGTCTGAGTTCCTGGCCGGTGTGTTATATTAACTGTTGTCTGAGCTGGAAGGGAAGAAAAAAACCAAAACAAACAAAAAAAAAAACACAAAAAAACAAATTAGATGCTACATACTGACCAAATAATCACATTTGCCAACTAGTATTGTATATTACCCATTAGCTAGACATTTTTTTTTTTTTTTTTAAAGTACTCCGCAAATATGTACACACACCACTTTATATTCGGATTTTTAAAGATTCTTTCAAACTGTGCGATCACTATGAAAAAAAAGGAACATGATGATGATGGTTTATGACCAATAAGATACTAACTTGGCCAAGTTTTTTAGTGCCCCAACTTTTGCCTTCACTTGTGTTCAGATATGTTGTATCATGGACCGCTCAGTTAAACATGCCGTCCTATTTAAAGGATATACGGTGTTCTTTTTGAGAATTGCGCAGGTTTGTTCCCACCCCCCTTCCCCCGGCAATCCTTTTGTTTCCTCAATAATTTACTGTATGATGCACTGGCTTGTATGCAGATACATTTTAGTGGCCATCAATTATGAGGTAGAAGGCAAAGGAAAGGGTTTCTTCTGAACCAGTAACATAGCAAAGTAAAAAAGTTAGAGGAACAAGTAATCTGACCAGTTCTTATAATTTGCAGCCTGTAACTGCTTCATTGCTCCCCAGACAGTCTTGATTTTTGCCTTATCTCCCCTGCAGAGACTTGGCTGAGTGGAGAGGGACTGAGCATGTGCGTCCATCAGCACTCAACTGATCAGTGGGACATAGACTGCTATAGAATTAGGACATGTTCACACGGCGGTTTTGGCCGCAGGTCTTGCCGCGGCCAAAGCCTCGTCGAACCTCGCATCTCCCGACGCGGGTTTGCGGTGCGGGCACTGGGCGTGGTCTCGGTGCGGGTGGGGCGTGGTCTGGGGCGCGGCTTGCGCCGAGGGTTTGCCCCCATGCAAATTGATAGCAGGGGACAAACCGCGCCGCAAGCCGCGGCGTGTGAATATTAACGCGGTTTTCCATAGGAAACCATGGTAATAAACTAGGCGCGATTTGGCAGCGGTTTTGGCCGCAGAAACCGCGTCGGAACCCGCGGCCAAATCCGTCGTGTGAACATGTCCTTAGACTCTAAAGGAAAAATAAAAAAACAAAAATGCAATTCTTTCCCCACAGATATTTTTCAATGTCTCTAAAATACATATTCAGCAGGTACATAGCAGGAATATACATTGTCCCCTTTCTGTGATCTATATAATAAATATATTTAATCTTTTCACATCCTCCTTAAGGTGCATAGGACATGCTTTGAAATAACGCCTACTTTAAATAAGACACATGAGAATTATCACTAGGCTTTATTATGCTTTGCTTTTTAAAGTTTTTTTTTTTTTGTCTAAGCAGATGCTGAATGTTAGAAACCCAAAAACTAAAATATTAATATATCCTTAAATTAAAACGTTCACAGCTCTAACATAATACATCTTATAAACCAGGAAACGGACTGCAACAGGTATAGAAAGTAATATTGTGTACTATAATTTAGCTTCTTCTGTTCTGTATACTATCTGTAAATAAAAATCTAATACTTCAGGTAATATTCTATTTTTTGTTTATCTGAATGACACTGGCTTTTAAAAGGGTGTTCTCAGCCGGCTCCACAGCCAGCTTCAGGCTCACACTTCCTGGTTAGGCGGTCTCTGGTTCTACATCACTGACATGTCAGCTCTGCTATTCCTAACTGATGGAGGACCCTGCTGATGGAGGAGATTTAACAGCTGGGCAAAAGGCTACAGAGCTCCTGTGCTGCTTATAGGACACTGCAGGGAGTGGACTCACCAACCAAGCCAGGCCTGGAATAACAAAGACAGGAGGTTGGTAACTAGAGAAACATATGTAAACAAGCAAGAGATAAGAATTTTTCAACTCTGAAATGAAGCAAAATCAGAACAGCATTGTATTTGGCAATGGTCATTATTTACCTTTGACTAGATGTTTAAAGCTAATCAATGTGGTGAAAATACACCAGTAAGAGTATGCTTGTGTGAAGCATTTTCCACCAAGGAAAATACACTGAATATATGACATGAAGGATATCTCCGGAAAACCCTAATCCACATACTGGCTTAAAGCACATTTTCCTGTGCTTAATGTGTGCAGATTATGCATAAGTGACAGGATTTTTTTTATTTTAAATTATATGAACAGATGTGAAATCTGTGTCAGTAAAATTGCACGATGAGAATGATCACATGCATTTTAAATTAAAACAATGGTACGCACAATACACGTGGATTCTGAACCTCGATGTACGAAAATTAGGTCAAGCCTCTACAAAGTCTGTTTGTCATAGACAATCTTAACATTTTTGGCCCACTTAAGAGTTGATTACCTTTCACCATGTAGGCAAGAGGAAATATATTAAGAAATATGTGGCTCTTTTAATTTTGTTTCATTTCAGAGTTAGAGCAGTTCTTACCCCCTGTTTGTTAACACAAGTTACCACCAGCAGGATGAAGCTCGCTTTTTACTCTCTGCACTTCTCTTTCTTAAACCTGTAGAGTGACTGATCACAAAGAAGCCTTGTGCCATCCTGTCAGGTCTGCAGAGCGCACAGCTGTGTATTTACAACAAACATAATATTACTCAGCAGCTATCAGTGCCTGAGCAACAGGTAAGTTTTTCTCTCTCACGATAAGGTTCCTATAGTAACAAATACTGCTCTGCTAGCTCTCATTTATAGACAGACCTCCTACTTGGACAGGGTCATTGTTTTGCATAACCTCTTTGTTAGCAATGTTCCTGTAACAGGCACAGCTAGAAATAGCAGGTAGCAGAGCTGAAATGCACAGAAAGTGGGAGCCTGAAGGAAGTGGAAAAGAACAGGTTCTGGTTGTGAAAACAGGAAGCTAAGAAAACCACTTCAACATGACTGCTGGGTTTAGAAACCCCATTTTCCCATACCCTATAACAAGTTAATAGAAGTGAGTTCCCTGTTCAGGAACCTCATATTTTAGTCAGAGCAGAAAGTAGGTGTAAAGTGGGTCTCTCTGGAGAACCCAGCATGTTCACACATTACACTTGAGCATTGTAATGTTCATTACCCTTGTGTGAAAGCAGCAGGAAAATATAACACAGCCGAGGAAACATCAATGGGACTTTTTTTTTCTTTTTTGAAGGTGCCCTTTCATGAATAAGGCAGCTATGCTCCAGAAAGTACAATAATGTAGAGAAGTTGACATTTTCTGGTACCTGTTGGTAAAACATGTATAGTGGCTTGGGAAGGAAGACCAGCAGGTGCAGAGGATGTTTGGACAGTGTTTGCCTGCAAAGGCTGAAGTTGGCGACCCATTGGTTGTGATGACTGAACATTTGCAGGTAAAGATGAAGAGTTACTCCTCCTTGTATCTAAATGAAAATATAGATATATTCATGAACAAACTTTCAATTTGAAATATTTTAGTTACATGAACGGTGATTTTAAGTATTTACAGAACAGTCATTGGCACTCACCATGAGTAGACATTTCAGCATCTTCTTCATCCAGTGTAAGATCAATAACACCAGCTGCACCTTTACCTCCCTAGGGAAAGAAATGTCAAACTGTGTAAGCCAAATATTCATGTGCTTCTTAAAATGTTACAAACTTTATCAATAAGTTACATGTCTGCTGATAAATAAAAAGAAACAATGGCTATTACACAAAATAACCTGAATTAACCAGAAACTGATGTTGGCTTGAGAACTTGAACTAAAGCTTGGTTCACATACGATTCCGTCGCACGTTCCGTTGGGAATGACAGAAAATAATAGTGCAGCAAGCTGCGCCATTTTTTCCTTCTGGACGACAGACACCATGGCGGAAATCCGATGGACCCATTGTAATTTATAGGGTCTGTAGAGTGCCATGGGTGCTCGTTGTGAAATGGATCCCTCGGTGTCCAATTTCACCACTTTGACAGAGGCTCCAAATGGAACCTCCAATGCAAATGTGAACCAAGTCTAAGGGTATGTTCACACGGCGTAATTGCGGTGCGTACAGCCGGTCCCATTGACATGTATTACTTGCGGCGTGTAATTGCTGCAAATAATTGATATGTCACTTATCTCCCCGCGCGTACAATACCGGAATTTCCAGAAGATTTTGATACATTTATGTTCAGGTGGACAAAGGGATTAAAAGAATTTTCTATAAAAAGGGGCAAACCTACATACGGGCCTATAAGGTAGGCTGTAACCCCAACAAGATACATAAGGCATTAAAATTGTTCTTTCCACATACTAGTACATCTCAAAAAATTGAATATCATTGAAAATGAAAGGGGTTCTCCAAGACCATCATTTTATTTGTTATAGGGCTCACAAATGTATTACTGTATATTAAACCTTGTAATTCACACTAATGAGCCTGTGCAATATATGGGTTTCTCTATTTGACAAATAGTAGATTCATTCTGTATGGCAATCGTTTGATACAAAGGGCAACATGTATGAAAACGGTCTAGGTCTAAAATTCACCTTGTTGCCGATAGCAACCAATCAGAGCGCCCTTCTCATTTTTCCAGAGCACTATATCAAATGAGAGGGGTGGTCTGATTTTGTTGTCCATAGCAACCAATGAATTTTAGACCTAGACAGTTTTCATACATGTGGCCCAAAGTGCTTAAAACCATAATGACATAGCCTAGTTTAGTAGTCAATGCTTTGTTAAAGGTGGAGTTAAAAACAAGTTAGTTTTTTTTTTTCCCTCTTGACATGGCCATAATCGGGTTTCTTTGGGGCTATAAGTTCCATCTTAGAATTTAGGGAACATATAAGGGGTTTCGATTGCAAGACACTTATTACAAATATTATAGTTAAACCCTTTATTATTTGTGTGTCACCAGGTGTTAAAAGCCATAATGTTTGTTACCTTTAATTGATGTAGCCATGTGAGGGAGTCTTTTCAGCAAGACTCGTTTTAGTTTTTACTGGTATGATTTTTTGCTATGTTTGAAACTCCCATAGACATGAATGAGTAGCGAGATACAAAATCTGCCTCCACAGGGGATTTTGCTTTATGGCAAAATCCCTTTTAAAATCAACCTGTATACAAATTTTTTTTCCTGCCCCACTAGAGAAGTTGCTGAAATAATAAATCGGACATACTTTTGCCTTGCCATGCATTTTGGCTACCAGTGTAAACCTGACAGGAAAGGAATTAGGAAATTTATATAAAAAAGGCTAAAAGACACTAAAATTTTACAACCTAGTGTACATACAAATTTACCAGCGAACATACCATTGCACTCCCATCAGATGAGCTGCGCTTGTTTGAAGCCATGTCTGCCGTTTGTGTCCGGTTAATCTGTGGCTCTGCAACTAAAAGGCAACATTCTCCATTAAGAACTATTGATGCCCATCCGACTATATATTTACACAAACACTAGAGTCACACAGCGTAAAAAGATGTTGAAAAAAAAAAAAAAACGATAGATAATTCAAGCACATAAAACATGCTTGTTTTGCACACATTGTTTTCCTGGTTTCTACATGTATTTTCTTTGCCACTTTATGTGGTTTTTGGTGCATATTTTTTATGCATTACACAGCATAGCCAACTTAATACATTTTTTGATGCGTTCACATTAAATTTCACATGCAATCTTATGGTTTGTTTTTTTTTGCAGTTTTCATTGACTCCATTTATGCAGCAAAAACGTAAATGCACTTGCGTTTTTTCTTTTAACTTTTGCGCAATGCATTAAATGATGTGTATAAAACCCACAAAAAAACCCCACAACATTTGCACCAGTGGTGCATACTTCCACAGTAACCAATGGGACACTACTGATGAATACTGATCAAAATAGGTGTCAAAAATCAGGATATGAACTGGATCTATCAGACATCTTTATACCGAAGAAATGCAGCAGTCTACAATTTTCTCTAAGGGTATGTTCACACGGCTTATTTTGGCACACCGCAATTTTGGTGATTACGCGTCCCCCCTCGAGTGTACAATACTATCTTATTGTACAAGTGGGGAGATAAGTGACATGTCCTTTGTTTGCGCTGATTACGTACTATACGTGCCGCAAAACACCGTGTGAACATAGCCTAAATAGAAAAAACAAAACCTCCCCCACCACTACCACTCTAGGTAGACTTATTTTTCTAAGGTCCCGCTCAACCTTTCTATAAAATAGAATATATATATATATATATATATAAAAAATCTACTCACCTGCTCTACTACCAGAAGGCGATTCAGTTGTAGTGGTGTTAAATGCAGATACCAGCGGTTTTAATTGTGCAGCATTTCGATTACTTGCTTGACTGTACATACTAGAAGTTCCAATATTTGGCAACGATTGCCTTGAGGATAAAGCAACCGAGTGGGACGTCGGCATAGCCTGGACAGCCATTGAGGAACTAATTGAAGTGGCTGTAGAATTTCGCTGCATGCCTGAGCTGGCCATTGAAGGAGTGGTCATTGCTTTAGACACCGGTAGCGAGACAGAGGTCTTGGTAAGACTATTGACTGCGGACTGATTTTGTACAGGGATAAACTCCACATTGCCAGATTGCTGGTTCGTCACAAGTGTCCCTGTTGCACCTTGTAGGAGCTGTGACTGAGAATTTACGGCAACTGGAACGTGAAGGATGACCGGCAAGGACTGAAGAGACACAGACATTGGCTGGGTGTTGCTGGTCGACACCTGGCTGTTTGCAACAACAGTTGCAGTAGAAGAAGCAGGAAGGAGAGAGGTCATAACTGGGGCTGAAGTAACCGGTGGCATAGATTTGGATTGATTACTCTGAGTATTCTGAGATGCGCCAATACTGGAAGCATTGACTGCAAAAAAAAAAAAAATAAAAAAATGTATTACCTTGAAATCACAACTTTTGATCACCACAAAATGACAATTTACAAAGTAAAATGCTTTATACTGCAAAATATTGCTCATCAATAGTCTTACTTTTCTGCTGAATTAGTTTCCAGTCAGGAGGTGGCCGGGTTTGGAGTGTGTTATTGGCAGGAGGCTGGGTCACGGGCATCTGTGTGGTGGTATTTGATGCGCGAAGTGTTACGTTAGAAGAGCTTGGTGCAGAAGGTGGAGCTTAAAAAAAAAAAAAAAAAGTTGATAAACACATGAGGTTTTCATCTAAATTTCATGTGAAGTTAAATCTATTACACGTTTAATTTCATGACTTTATACAACTACATAACTTTTGTATCAGGTGAAGTGACTTACCTGCAGGTGCAGACTGAACACTAGCTGGAACAGGATCTACTACACTTCGCTTGGTTTCCAACATTTGCCTCACTGTTCCAGTATTTCTGTAGAACATAAAAAGTAATGCAGAATAAAAAAAAAAAATTAAATCCCCAAATCATTTGTAGGAAAAATTTGCTTTAAAGGGCAATATTAAAGACTGAAACCATATACTGCAACTTACAAGTAGCTCTACATAAGGGAACATTAAAGAAAGACTCCATAGTATTTACGCTTACCTGAAATTGACCATATTAGCGCTTGCAGCAGAATCATTCACAGCTTTCACTGGGGATGCAGGCTGGGTGGCTGGAGCCGGCTTTTCAGTGACCCAAAAAAAAAAAAAGTAAATATTTCCTTTACTGCTTATTTAAAAACAGTGAAAATCAGGCTAAGACTATTCTTCAAGACATCGCATAATATGATGAATTATCTTAAAAGTCTCCCTATTATACAATACCACAAAGGCGACACTGAAAAGATACCAATATAAAAGTTAAGGGCAGATTGCTGGCTGAAAACCAAATTCCTTGGAAGTAGTTTATGAACAGCGCTGTTGATGTAGGGCTGAACGACCAGTCATTTATCACATGACGTTTTCTTTTAATATATAACATACTTTCATTTTGTTGGAAGTGGTTGTCTCCTCATGCAACCCATTTTTAGCTTGTGTGTTAGTTGTTCCCACCAGTGAAATTGCTGGCTGCTCATTAAGGGCACATCCTCATGGCAAAGGACAAATACCGGTCTTTGTCCTGTTTTCATGCCGTCCCCACGGCCGCCGGGGGACGGCTTTTCTCCGCAATGAGCGGAGAAAAGACCTCCCCCTTCCCATTGATATGTTCAGATTCCGTCCGAAAACCGGATGGAAGAATGAACATGTTCAATGTTTTTGGACAGCCGGCGGTTTGAAAAACCCGTGCAGTGGGGACTGCTGCACAGGTTTTCCCTAGCGGCCCGGTGTGTTAGTTTGCGGCCGGTTTTTCAAACGGTCTGCAAAACCGCAAACCGTCTGAAAAAAAAAAAAAAAAAAACGGCCGTAAACCTGTGTCGTGGGGACATGCCCTTCGTTCCTTTTTTGTTAAATTGCGAATTCTGACAGGTCTCTTAGTAAATGCTTGTGTTCCCTGTGATATAACAATTCTGGAGCAGCTTCTCTTTTATCTTTGTGTTGTGCTGTTCCTCTGTTATTCCTTCTAGAAATGTATTACTGAATTGGTCAGCTGGGTGTTCTCCATTTGGGGTGTGTCCTGCATGGTCAGACACTGTCCAATCAGTGCTGACAGTGGGGGTCGGGACCCAGCTGACGGATTCAAGTAAGGAGCAATATATGCCTCTTTACAGGGGCTCCACAGTCACCAGAATTTGTCATCAGGTTAGTCAGGGAGAGCAACATATTTTAAGAAAATAAACTGTATACAGAATCTTACTAACATTAATTGACATATTACCCTTTAAATCTGACAATTATCAATGTTTAATGTGTGTGAGGCTTGGTTCACATCTGCATCGGAGGTTCCTTTTGGAATCTCCATTGCAGAGGTGAGACTTGGCACCTAGGGATCTGTTTCACAACGGTCACCCATGGCGCCTGACAGAATCTATTCATTACAATGGGTCTGTCATGTTTCCACTGTTGTGTCCATCGTTTAGACAGAAAAACTAGTGCAGCTCGCTGTGCAATTTTTTACGTCATTCCCGACAGGACATGCGATGAAGGTTGCGAATGGAACCTCTGACACATGTGAACCAAGCCTGATGCATGTGTGTATATAAATAGAAATCACACATAACATTTATACTAGTAAGATACAGCAGCATAGGGTGGTGCCAGATGATGTGCTTTACCTCAGGTCTCTTCTTTAGGTCCTCTTTCGCAGCCCCAAAGCGTTTTGTTAAACGAGTAATTTTAGCCTAAATTAAAAAAAAATATACAAAAAAAAAAAACCAAAACTGAGCACAAGTTTCACTCAATATCATGTTTAGTGCGAGTGATACTCCACAGCATGCAGAATTTACACAGAACATTACCTGCATGGAGTGCAGAGCTGACTCGTGTTTCTTGGATTCGATTTTCTCCACTCTTGATTTTAGTTCAGCTATTGCTTTGTCAAAGTCTAAACACTGCAAGGCACTAAGCTTTTCTTCAAACATTTTCTGAATTACCTAAGAAGGAACAAATAATGGATAAATTAACACTATATTGGTCTAGTGATGTAGCACAGACACACAATAAGCATTCCTATGGAGCATTTATTGGTTGGTAGTTCAAGTGTATCCGTACACTAACACAAGCATCCTCAAACTGCGGCCATCCAGCTGTTCGGGAACTACAACTCCCATCATGCATTTATATAATCTATAACAGTGGGAATTATGGGAGTTGTAGTTTTTCAACAATTGGAGGGCCGCAATTTGAGGATGCTTACACTAACATGTTGCAACCTTCGACTGTAAATGATTGGCAAAAATTTATTAAAAATCACAAATAATATATAGTGTGAGAAAAATACATAGGGAGGGAGGAGGGGGAGGAGAGGGAATTATGACACTAGACTGTTAAAGTATAAGGTACAGGTTATTAGTACATTAAAAAAGGACTAAGCGTTTCTCGCTTGATAGCGTTTCATCAGGTTCATACCTATCAAGCAAGAAACGCGTAGTCCTGTTTTAATATACTAATAAACTGTACCTTATACTTTAACCGTCTAGTGCCAAAATTCCCTCTGTTTTTACCCCTCTATCACACTATATATTGGTTGTGATTTTTAATAAATCATTGATATCTTCCTACCCCTTGGCAACGCTTGGAGCCAAGGAAGCGAGAGGGCTGCGGTGACTGACCTATCTATAAGCTTTGGGAGAGTTGCGCCTCCAACATTGCGCAACAAAATCAGGTTTGTGTGATACTGACCAACGGATAAACTTTTAAACCAGACCATCTACATTAGGAGCGTCTGTTTTTTCTTCTTTTTTGTTTTACAATAGCAAAAATATAAGACACGTTAAAAAGATACCCAGCATTTTTTACCGTCATGTGATCACAACCTTACTGTTAGGATACCCACATGAAGGATACTAACAAGATACCATTGGTGATGGGGCTTGAACAATGTTAAGCTGTATGAATACCTCATCTTTAGGTCTGCCAGGCACCATGATGCATCGACTAACAGTTAGTATTAACCATTTACCACTGTGTGCACCCACCAAGTGTCATCTATGTAGAGAGGTAATTTACATAGTACTGCCTCATCTACCATCACAAGGCATTATGGGAAAGGGGCTGAGAAGCCCACAGCGCCCTCTGTTGGTTGTAACAAATCCTCAATTTGCTTTTGACCCACCGAGTCTTGAGAAAGCAAAAAGGATTTTTTAGCCCAGCCAGTATCTCTCATCCACAGACAACGCTGTTTCGGGATTTTTGTCCCTCTTCAGTGCAGAGTAGAGAAGATACTGGCTGGCTGTGTGAGAGGCATCGGGTAGCTCAGGAAGGGAAGATCTCTCCTGAGATGGATCAAAAGCAAAGTGAGGATTTGTTACAACCAACAGAGGGCGCTGTGGGCTTCTCAGCCCCTTTCCCATAATGCCTTGTGATATGCAGATGCTAAGTAGAGGGCGAAAAGGCAAAACAAAAACTCTACAAGCCGTTCATTCGATGCTCTCCTTAAGGAGAGATCTTCCCTTCCTCATCTACCATCATGCAGTCATTAAGATATTAGCCACTTGGGGTTTCAATGTGGAAAAAAGGCTGCATAATTGCAGGATCTAATTTTTGCAACAAAAATAAAAAGGATGGTACAGAAATGCTAACAAAAAAGAAGTTCATAAAATCACAATGTATTTATATAGATTATGAAAGCAACAGTCATTGTTACTCTGACTGTATAGTTGTACCTTCTGTAGTTTCTCATTCACATCATCGCCTGCTGTAATTTTAACCTTCAGTTCTGCCTCGTACTCTTCACCTTCAAACCGCCTCCTCTTCAAGCTCTGACTGTCTAAATCTTCAGACTTGGAACGCTTTCGGCGGGAAAGTTCACCTATTCAGACAAAAATATAATGAATACAAATGTTATTTAAGAAGTAGCATATGCCATTAACAACTAATTGACCATTTTTGCAATTCCCAATACAGCAAAACAACTGTAGGAATAAGTAATGATCGAAATGTAAGGAGGGCGGCGGGGGAACCAAAAAAAAAAAATAACACGATGGCCATTTGTTTTTCAGTTTTGCAGCATTCAGGAGTGGCCAAGTCTGTAGCTAATGAAGCATAACAGTTCAGCCACAGGGAAGCTCAATTTGCGAATGACTGCTACAGAACTACCCACAGCCTGACGTGTAAAACGGCTCGTCACCTCAGAGAAATGTGGTGAGAAAACGTCTTTGTTCTCGGCTTCAGTTATTCTTAGATTTTTATTTCTGTTGGACAAAATGTTCCTCCTTCTGTTCCTCCCATTATGCCATACTTTCATAAAATTTTCAGCAACCAGCGTTTTATATGAAGTGGGTGCAAAAAAAAAATTGTTGGATCGACGTGGTTTACATTTCCTGGCCCAATTGCTGAAGGACTCTACCACTGCTGTCCCATTCGTATATGAATCAGTACTCTGTATATCCAAGCTGTAATCTAAATAGCAGGCCAACTACTTTTAAGTCTTTCCCAATGTTCTAGTTCTGTACTTGATGTGTTTCAACAACAGGTTCACATTAAGGGCCGGTTCACACGGCTTATACAAGCCGTAATTGCAGGACGGATTGCGCCCGCAATTACGGCTTGAATAAGGTGCAGGACAGGGCGCAGCTCCCCGGCCCCATAGACATGCATTATCCATGGCGCGTATCCCGCCAGGATACATGTGCATGTCACTTTCTCCCCGCCCAGCGGATGCGCCGAGCGGGGTGGAGAGACGGAATCCATAGGTCCGTATGAGAACTGTGGATTACCGTAATGGCCGGGACGGATTCCAGCCGTATTGCAGCGCAGTACGGCGCGCAATACGGCTGCAATCTGTGCCCAAAATAAGCCGTGTGAACGGCCCTTAACAGTCACATAGTTTGTAAGGTTAAAAAAAGATAGATGTCCATCCAGTTCAGACTATTGTGTTATAGTGTTGATCCAGAGGAAGGAAAACAAAAAATCCTCATGAGGTCGAAGACAATTGTCCTTATTTTAAGAAAAAAAAAATAAAAAAAAAAATTCCTTCCCGACTCCAATCTGGCAATCAGAATAAATCCCTGGATCAGGGACCCTTCTCCAGAATCCCGGTCACTATAACTTGTTCTATTATTACATCTAGAAATGCATCCAGATCCTTTTTGAACCCTGTTAGGGAAGCCACCGCGACAACTTCCTCAGGCAGAGAGTTCCATAGTCTCTGTTTCCATAGGTTTCTATTATCTGTGGAGCTTAGCCAACAGGTATTGAAGGGTGGACATTGCCATTATGTAACAAGACTGCCTGGAGGCTCAGTAACCACTTCAGCTCACAACCCAAAACCGAACACCCCAGATAAAACTTGTGAAACCTACATAGTTCAAAGCCTGAATCAGCGCTGCCCTCCACTTCTAACCCATGGTTCAGAATACCTTCACCCGCTGCTATCTCTTTGCTGTATGTTTTTGGTGGCTTAGGAAGATCGCATGGCACTGTTCTTATAGCTGAAGGCAGAACGTCAAGGGATTTCTTACTTTTAGCACAGAATCCAAAGACATTAGATAGATAAAGGTAACAGTCAGTCACATATCCTTCAATTCCCGCATTGAGACAGCAAATGGCATTTACTTGCAAGAACCTTTCAGCCCAGTTCCAAGTTTAGCAGCGCACCATGCACAACAGATGTGAGGAGTCCAGGCTTTGTCTTGAAAACCAATCTTGTGACCGAAGTACAGCTCATAGGCTTTCATAGTAAGAGTGGTCATAGTGTCTAAGAGTCTCAAGCATCTACTCACCACAAATGAAACCTAATGATATTTTCGTTATATCAGACTTTCTGCAGCCGTTTGTGGCCACTTGCTAGGTCTTAGAACAAATGCATCGATTGATACACACAAACGGATGCCGCCATTTGACGGATACATGTGCGAGAGCTGCTCCTAAAGCTTCTGCAGGCAGCATTCAGACATGCCTAGATGTCTGTCTAAAGTTGTGCAACTTGAATCAATGGAAGGAATGCATGCCTAGGCTTGACTTTACAATATACTGTGGACGATATACGGACAAACTGAAAATACAGGGGGGAGGGATAATTAATAAAAACGGTACAAGATACAAAAATGTGGAGCTGATTTTATGGGTTAACAGCTCAGGAGTCTATAAGATAAACACAAAGTGTTTAACCCCTTAAGCCGAACGCCTGAAAAGTAGTTAATGACCAGAACATTTTTAGTTTTTGCCTCCTTGCGTTTCAACAGTTGTAACTTTTATTTTTTCACTGACACAGTTGGATGAGGCCTCGTTTTATTCGAGACAAATTGTGCTTTATGGGGGAATAGTTTAAGTTCACTTATAAATAATTGCAGTATTTATTTTTTTTTTTTTACACCATTCACATTTCACACTTAACTTGTTAGATTAATTCTACAGGTTACTACAGTCGTGTGGATACCTAATGTGTGTGGGTTTTTTTGCGCGTGTAATTTATGCACAATTATTTTTTATTAAATATTTGTTTTTATTTTTTTTTCTTAACCATTTTTTTTTTTTTTTTTTTACTCCCATGAAGGGAGAACGGTTTTACATTTTTATTATTTTTTTTACACTTAGTAATGTATTAGCATATTCATATATGCTAATACATTCTAATCTGTCACTTTGACACAGGCAGTGATCAGGGCAGCACACAGTGCATCCTAGTCACTGGCTTCATACACAGGAAGCTCTGTGGCCACTCTAGGTCCCCAGGGCTGACTGTGCAGCCGTTCCCCGGGGCTGTGTCGGGTCATCGGGTGTTCCGATCACCCGACAGAGCAGGGGAACCCTTTGATTGCGCTGCGGTAACGCACCGCCGCAATCAAAGGGTTAAAGCACCGGGTTGCGGAGGTTTTCTCCGCTCCCTGATGCTCATAGGAGATGCTCTGGGATCAGGGCTGTGTAGTACAGCCCCGATTCCAGTGCAGCTGCGGCACCGCAAACTCCGATGTCTGCAGCAACGCCAAAAGACGTTGCTGCAGATGAGCGACCTGCACTGGCCACCATCAAAAGACAGTGCGCAGTTGTTAAGGAGTTAAGAGGCAAAATGTCTGTTGTCCAGTGTAACTATTTTATAGCTGAATTATCCATGGATTCCATGCTCTTAAATAGAGGATCTTGATGTTCTAAATTGTGCATTTATATGTACACATGTGCGATAGATGAGAAGCTGATTTTCTAATGTTAACACACAAACCCACGTTTAAAGAGCCCAAACATTGCAGAAATTAATAAAAACTTAAAAAGTTGCTCACTTCGTTATCACAGGGCGCCTTTTTCTTTGTTTTAAAAAAAAAAAAAAAAAAAAATATATATATATATATATATATATATATATATATATATATATATATATATATATATATATATATATATATATATATATATATAAATAAACTAACCTTTCACTTAAATTATACATAAACCACTCTGTCCAAAGATGCATAGCAATAATGCCATTAATCCAGGGTCTCAATGCAAAAGTCCGTATCTGCCATTGCTAGCGATGCAATGTTTAGGACCTGATGCTTCCGGAAATAGGGCCATTGAAGGATTTCAGACAAAATTGCTTGTTAACACTTCTGCGCTAACTATCAGCTACTGAAACCGCTCAGCCCTCTTTGTAGTAACAGTAAAAAAGATGCAGTGGGAAAAAAAAAAAAATTAAAGCTTAGGCACTACGGACTTTGACTTTGCAGTAGCATAACGAGTCTCTCTGTATGATCTTTACTAGAGACGGATTACTCTTTTCCGTTAGTTCTCAAAAGGTAACTAGTGATGGAATTTGGACATGGTTACTACTATAGGATTGGTTGCCCTTTCTGTAAACTCTCCCCTCTCCAATCTGTCCTGAATGCAGCAGCCGCTATACTGGTGCCTCTACCCTGTGTCAGTCACTGCACTACAGAATACAACAAACTCATCACTCTCACCCACAAAGCTCTCCACGGTGCTGCACCGCTTAACATCTCCTCCCTCATCTCTGCGATCTGCCGATGATCTTAGATTAAATGCCTCAATCATTCAAACCTCCAATGCTCGCCTCCAAGACTTCTCTGGAATATGCTACCCAGTAAGGTCAGGCAAACTCATAACATTCATAGTTTTAAGCGTGCCCCAACAATACATCTTCTCAGGGAGGCCTAGCAAGTCACACATACTAGTGAGACGCCATGCACTAATCTGTATACAGATATGTTTGCATGGCAGATTTCTCTACAGTTATGTATTTATGGAACACGGCTGGACCATCATGTAAACCAAGCACTTCTCAGCCTTCGTCAATCCCTTACACCCAAATAAATTGTAAGCTCTTGCAAGCAGGGCCCTCACATCTTATGTCTGATCTATCAATAGGTTTTTACTATGTAATGTTGGTTTTTGTCTGTACTTTGGAATATGTTGGTGCTATATAAATAATTATCTATTTGAAAACCGTTCTGCAGTGAAATGATGACGGATATGCCTACTTTTCTCTGCTTGTGGCTCATCTTTATTCTCTGGCTCTTTCTGCTCCTCATCAGGTATTTTCTCTGACTCTTCAATAACTTCTTTCACATCTGCATCTAAGAAACAAACAAACAAAAATAATCTATATAAATTACACATTTTTTCAAAGTCCCTTGCAGACCCCCTGGAAGTTTACAGTGTAAGGGCGGTGGTTAAGGATACAGTGCTGCAAATACACTAAACTTGTTGCCACCTACAATCCCTTGGTTATATTAGTGACCATTTTGGGCGGCATTTGGAACCCTTCTTCAGAAGCAAGAGAACGGCCTTTAAAGGACACTTATAAGTAGCTTCCCTTTAAAGGGGTTTTGCCAAAATCTAATTTCATACCTCCTGCATCCAGCTCTGTGTGCTCAGAAGGGGGCGTGTGCCATTTGTTTGAATTGCATATCATGTGACCCTGCAGGATGACATCACCAGGCCTTTCCTCTCTGTAGTCAAAGAAAGGTCTGTTTATGTGTAGAACTGTAAGTATCTACATTGTAGCTCAGAGGTAAAACTTTTGCCTCCAGAAACAAGGGTCTTCGGTTTTAAATCCCTGCAGGAACCAAACCTGTGGATTTTATTTCTCTTTATCAATGCACAGACCTGATTGAGGTTTTTTTTTTAATTTATTTATTTATTTGCACTGTTTGACTAATTACTAAGGAGAATAGAGGACAGGAGTAGAAGGACAGCACCTGGGGTTGACCTCTCAGTAGCTGCCTGAGAGGAGAGGTGATGTCTGAGCATGTGCGACCAAGCTCTCAGCCCTGGTCGTATCCCCTGGAGACGAGCTGTAAACAATGGATCACTAAAGGGGCAGCTAAGACAAAAACGGTGCAGAATTTGTAATAATGATGAAGGGTGAAAATGTTTGTTATTTCATTTACAAACTTCCCACGTCAATTTTACTTCGTGGCAAAACCCCTTTAAGTCCATATCTGACCCATGAAAGCATTTTTTTAAACAAGACTAAGAATGTTAGAATATCTAGACAACCATCCGTAGAAAACCTTTTGGGGTTTCTTGACCCTCATCAGTACAAAGCTGGAAGGAGATCGATCTGGCTCTGGTGGAAGGGTTACTACTTAATATTGTCGTAACGGAAGAGAACCTGACACAGACGTGTCTCCGTTTCTGGTGCAAAGTTTTAAATAAACCTATTTCTTTTCACGCATAAGTGGGAGCATGTAAGTAAAGTACTGTAAAAGTAATGTGGAGGAGTTACCCATAGCAGCTAATAGGGTTGATACTTTTATTTCAGCATGTTAGAGCCTAAGGCACTATTTCCTATGTCACTCTCTAAAGGATTTTAGAATCCTAGAATTAAAATGCTGACGGGTACAATAACAAAATAGTAATATTACAAGATTTCTTTAAACTATGAAGAGAGAGACCGTGGATGGTGACGTTACCTTGATCAGGTATTACTTTCTCTTTCAATGGTGTACTCTCCGCACAGGGCTCTTCTTCATCAGAGAGCACTAAAAACGCCTCACTTGGCAGAGTCTCGCTGGTATCATTCTTCGCTGGAGAAGCTTCAATATTTTCAGTCTTTTCTTCTTCCTCGGGGACAACTTCATCTGCTTTGTCCTCTGGAAAGCACTGAAGATCTTCGACTGGTGCAAGCTTTTCAAGAATCGGTATAATCTCATCGGTTTCCATTGCATCTGTATTTTCTAACCCAGACTCAGCCTGTGTATCTAATACAGGTTTATCAATTGGGCTTTCTACCGCTACAGCAGATTTTGGCTCTAGACTTTTCAAGGTATGGTCAACCTCCATACTACTTGATATAGCCTCATCGCCACTATCCTTTTGTTCCACCTCAGACTCTGAAATGTCCTTTTGAGTCTCTGAAGAGGACCCATTTTCAAGCATATCAGCATCGGGTGAGGCCTCTGTATCAGGGGTCTCCTTTACAGGCTCGGTGTTTTCTTGTGATTCAGTAGGGTTTTCGGCTTCCTCAGTGGTCTGTGTTTCATCGTGTAGCTCTTCACTGGCAGCTTCATTTTCCTGCTCCTCAACAGCCATCTCCTCCTTTTCTTCATCAACAGTATCTACCATCTTTTCATCGAGGGGCTCTTTAACATTATTACTTTCCTTGATCTCCTCTTCTGCTTTAGCACCAACCGGATCCTCTGTAGGAACATCCATATCGTCATTCTCCAATTCTCCGGCAGTTGAATCCTCCATTGGAGTTTCATCTTCCAACTTACTTGCCTCCTCTAAAACGGCATCACTTTCTGCCACATTGGGAATGTCTGACTGGGTCTGTTCCTCCGAAAGGTCAGGCTCGGGAGAGGGATCTTCTGGAAGCAGTTCATCTGAATCTCTTGGTTCTACTCTTTCTTGAGGAACCATTTCTTCATGATCTTGCTCAGTGGAGCAGGTTTGGATAGGAGCCTCAGTAGGGCCGATTTGGTTACCATCTTCTGAACATACAGTACCGTCATTAAGTTTGAGATCAAGTTTCAGCTTTAAATCACCGGTTTGGTCGACATGTTTTAGACCTTCTCTTAGGTCAGACAGTTTCACAACAGGAATCTCGAGAGACTCGTGGTGATCTAGAACGCCATTTAGACTCTTTGTATCCTCCATGGGTTCTTTATCACTGTGGGAATAATTCATATCTGAATTGCCATTTTCATGAATCCCATTGACCAACTTTAACTCTGTGGGCTTGAGCAGGTCCTCCTTGGCTTTGTGTACGGCTTCTAACTGTTGGCGGTCACTTGCTTTCATCGTTTTGCGGGCTTTAAAGATTTTCTTCTGAGGTTCTTCTGCTGTGTCCATCTCAAACCTTTAAAAAGAAAAAAATTGGTTAAATTACATAGCCTGCAAAAAGCAAAAATTGACAAGAACATGGTATGTCCCTACAGAGCCATATACGGTTACTACTGGTATGGTGCCGCTCACCCCATATCCTTCATAATGGCTGTAGCACTGATAAATCCAGAATATGGAAGAGGTGCACAGGTTAAAAGGGTTGTCTCACCATGCAGCTTTAGATTTATGCATCCTGTCTCTTCATTTTTAGCCTGTGGATGGTTCTATAGCAGTAATTAGCATATCAACTCCATATTCCCAGCTCTTCTAACCGCACTGACATGACAGCAGGATATCTTCTGTCTAGAGCAGAGAGCTTCACGAATTAGTCTCCTTTGTTTGAGATAACCCACTGTTCGCAAGCTGGTGGCAGTCCAACCTATGGTGACATCACTCCCTGATCTCAGAGCAAATAAAATCTCTCCTACCTCCTTAGCAAAGCAATACATTTGAAAAAAAGTCTTAATTTACCATTCCCTGCACACTGAAAGCTAATTTTTGTAGCGAGACAACCCATTTAGGTCCAGCAGGCTTCCGAATGCCACTCGGACACGTTAGGAGCCAACAAGCTCTTAGTCACAGCTACAACTAAGAGTCTGTTGGTACGAACCACATCACAGCAGAAGTCAGAGGGTCCTTTTTAGCTTTTAACGACATAAAACAAGGGTTTTTTTTTTGCTTCTGCTGGGTCACTGTGGATATACATAGACCGGCTAACATTAAGTTGTGTAAGGACATGCTACGCGGACAAGAATAGCAATGCTCATTTGTAAATTCATTCATACATCTTCAGGAGGAATAAACATAGAAAAAGTGCAATGTAGGGTTCAAAGAAAGAACGTTCAAGCACAGTCTATGGGGAATACAAGTGTTACTAAAATAAGTATGGTCATGCGAGCCGACTAGTCCGCCCTAGTTCATTACTGCAAGCATTCAGTGATTTATCCCGACTGAAACACCTACATACTCCATAAAGATGCAATTCTTGTATCAAAAATTTGTGAACATTGCAGCCATGCACTAACTACTAATCAGTGATGTCTTATGGTTGTTTCCTTCTCATATGCCCACTACAGTTTTCCTCCAGCCTAGTGGATCTGACTTAGGCTCGCTTCAGCCATTATGTGATTGTTGTCATTTAATAGACTATTGAGATGGCGCGGTGACACTGCCCAAGTACCACAAACTGCTGGGTTTTTTATGAAAATCACAGCAAACCCGTGGAAGGACCTGCTAGCAAAACCCATAATAAGCTGCAATTCACATCATATCCACTTGGTGGCCATTTACTAACAGAGAATAGTGAAATAGTGAAAGCTTTGTCATCTTGTGCCACTTGTCTTGCGATCTGTCGAGCCAAGTGGAAAGGTAAGGAAGGACACAACTGTAACCTAAAGGTGTGTGCAGTTTCTTAGTCGTCCCACCCACCCTCATTCCAGGACATTTTAAATAGGACTGCACCTGGCACAGACAAATATATTCAGGACCTAACATGATTGGGGAGGGAGTGGGGGGCAGGAGAGGAGTAATAGTCCTGCCTAAGAAAATCCTCTGGCCTGGTACAACACCAGTCCCTAGAAACTGCGGTTGTAAAGATTTGGGTTGATGTACTCGTTAAAGCAGAGTCAATGACAACTAGCAAATCGCCTACTAAAAACCATTATTAATTGTACAAAAACACACACACAAGTTACAGTATTTCCTCCACCAACGCGCTTTTGTTTTTAACCCAATAGGTTTCATATTGCAAAGAAAACCTGCAATAAGAGGTAGGGGTCATGATTTTCAGGGTTTGCTCACACAACTCAGACAAGTCTCGGTTCTTTCTATAAGGGGATGTTCACATGGAGTATTGAGTCAGTGTGAACATACGCTTTTAGATACCGGTTTGGTTCCGTTTAGGGTCTGACAGACGGATCCAAACACGTAGATTGTAAGCCCTCGCGGGCAGGGTCCTCTCTCCCTCTGTCGTGCCAATTGTCATTCATCACTTATCATTGTACTCGTTTGACTTATGTATGTAACCCCCTCGAATGTACAGCGCCCTGGAATCAATGGCGCTTTAAAATAAATAATAATAAAAGTATCAAATAAATAGCAAATGCGCATCAGCATTCACACAAGTGATCACTGATGTGTGCCTCACTGTGTCATTTGAATCCGTTCTAAGAACAGTCATGTCAATTCTTGGTCCGATCGACGCAGCAGGAGCCCTATAATAAACTATAGGGTGCGATCCTGCTGCAGTCAACACACAGCTGCATGTTGGATAAGATCACCGCTGTGTTTTTTGGATGCGATTTTCAGATCCAAAAATGCTGTGTGAACGTACCTACTGGCAGCAGCAGGATCCCTCCACCACGTTCTGGAATAGGAGGTCAGGAACACCAAGCCCTGCCCGCTCATCCATCAGCCAAAATTGAAGGTCAGAAGGAAGTGAACTACGTCCTCTACAAGATGGAGTTTCCAGGACGTTCTGCATGATTCCGACATGTGTAGCCAAGTTATGTTATAGGTTACAGTCTCTAAACTCAAGACGACCCCTGCTAATCCACCAAAATATTTGTGAACTATCACACCTCAAGAAGCCGCACTCCCACCTCCATAGGGTCTAAAACAAAAACAACCACCCTGCACAACACACACTAAGCATTTTGGAGCCTGTCCCATCACATACAAGTAGACGTCTCTCGACATTTAAGGGCTCGTCCCCACAGCAGACAGCAAATACCGGTCGGATTATCTGACCGGTATTTGCTCGGTTTTGCGGCATGCTGTTTGTGGAGAAAAACCCATCCTCCTTCGCATAGACTTGTTCATATTTCAGCCAAAAACTGGGCGGAGGAATGAACACGTTCTATGTTTTTTGGACCGCCGCCGGTCGAGAAGAAGTCCGGCGGAAAATCCGTTGGGTGGGGACCGCTGCGTGGATTTTCCATACAGGCTTGTTGTAACGTTTGACAGACTGTTTACAAACCGTTTTCAAAACCGAAAACGGTCTGTAAAACCGTCCAAAAACCCTTGCCATGGGGAAAAGCCTCAAGAGGTGAAAAGGGTGGAGGTACAAATGGCAGATTTTAATTTTTTCCCTTTCATAATGGCTTAGGCCTTTTTCCCCCCATCTCCCTTCCATAATATTACAAAATATATATAGTTACATAGTTTGTAAAGCTGAAAAAGGACAGCTGTCCATCCAGTTCAGCCTATTGTCCTATAGTTGATCCAGAGGAAGGCAAAAACCTCCATGAGGTAGAAGCCAATTGTCCTCATTTTAGGAAAAAAAAATAATAATTCCTTCCCGACTCCAGTCTGGCAATCAGAATAAATCCCTGGATCAACGTCCAGAATCCTGGTTACTATAACTTGTTATATTATTACACACTAGAAATAACCTCAGCCATTATGCCTACTCAGATCCGGGTCACAGCCATTGACACATTTTTGCCTCCTGTAATCAAATATCTGAGCGTTCTAGCATTAGCACGGTTTAATATTGATCTGACCCACGGCATAAACCATTGCGGATCTGGTACGGGTCGACAAATTATCTAAAACGGTTTCAAAATTCCTCCCCGGCCTCCTATGTCAATAGTTAAACTTGTCATTTGACAGACGGCCTTGGGTACCGGCTACTGCAACAAAAATTAAAAATGTGCCTGTGGCGTTTGTACAGGTAGGAGTCGTCGGGACAAGTACTGGCACAGCTTTGCGCTCTAGATGCCAGGTCCTCCACATCAGTGCCACAATCTGCCACGGGCCTTCTTGCTCATCAGCTGAGTAATACACAGCAATGCTTCCAACCTTTAAATGCTCATTTTTTCCCCCCTACATCTGTAGGAAGATTCTCTTGAGCAGGATACAGCCAACAGGGAGAAGCGTCAAATGATCTCCTCCTACAGCTTTTCTTCCTCATATAAACGATGCATACTTATCCTGCAATCAGTCGCTTTATTTTATTTGCTTTTCATTATTGTAATTTTCTGGCCATATGCTTAATTTTACAGTATTATGGAAAATATCCTGTAACCAGCATTGATATCGCCTCTTAGGAACATAAGATGGGCCCCAAAACCTAATAGAAAAGGAAGTTGCAGCATAAATAGCAATAACTAAAGCTACAAATAATGGCGCCATATATCAGAGAAGTCATGTAAGAGCGCTAGATAAAGAGCTGCCAACTGTCCAATGTTCTGACACCTGAGAGGGCCCCATAGTAGCGGGCTATGCGGTTACGCTCAAGCCCTGAAGGTTGGTTTCTTCTGCAACTAGTGTGAAGTTGTGTCACCTCGTCATCCTAGAACAGCAACATCTAAACAAACCGCTTTTGGAAACGTCTTAGAATTTGCGCCAGTCCTCTAATCCGTTACCGGAGACCAGTTTTAATTCACAAAATCATTGCTCTAACGCCATCTATACATGTTCTGTCCACCTATTAATGTACCTTTAAGCAAATATCCAAAAAGGCCTTATTTACTAAGATTTGTAGACAGGAGCCTGCTCTAATTCATCAATATTTCAGTTCCCTGAAAGGGAGGAGAAAGAAAAAAAAAAATAAATAAAAGCAATGGGTTAAAACGTGACTTCGAAAGTATATAAAAGAGCATACCAGAAAGGGAGCCCCCTGCAGCCATGGTGCCGTCACTGATCAGCTCTCCCGGCAAATAACTACAACAGCCCTGTCTGACAACAACTGAATGAGTGCACGATTTGCATAGCAGCGACCATTGGTTTTAATGCCTCACATTATGCAAACCAATGAGGGAACGCAGCCGACAGCTGACTGCACGGAGAAGGAGGGGATGGAGAGATCTGCCTGGTAACAGTAAGGCTGGAAAGAGAACGCTCCTGTTCCGAGCTCTGACCAGGGTGCAAATCGTGGCAGAACAAGTGACAGACCCTTTTATGTGGTTTTATCATCATCTTAATGACTTAGGGGTGGAATAAGTTACAAATGGAGTCCGTGCTTTTTGCAGTAAAGCCTCACAGGAAAGATGCCTTTAAGTAAGGAGCTTTGTTGCACCTGATATCCGACCTGTCAGCAGATGGCATGGATAGGTCTATGGGCTCCTGGACGCCCACAGATTGCACGCCCGCTCACCTCCCATCAGACTCTCAGGACACCAGGCCTCCCACTATGAAGGTCACTGCTGCTCTTAGCTGGGAGTCTCTGTGCTGCAAACAATTAGAGGCTGTATGTTCTGTGCTGAATGAATATAGGAGCGGGCAAAATATTTCAAAGGTGAGACTGAACCCCAACCCCTCTACATGCTAAATGGCCAGTAGTACATCTAGGTCACCCCTTGCTCCGCCATCAGGTCAGGTCTCCACTGCTATCTGAACTGCAGAAACTTTTGGTGTTAAAGGGGTTTTCTCACTACAAGGATTGCTGCTTTTTATGTTAAAGATCTTGCAAAAACAAGTCACTTTGCAATATGTGTCAATTAACGGTATCCTACCTATTCTGAGATATCCCCTCTTGTATGGGCTACATCAGCTCCTCAGGTCGCTCTAGCTACAGACCTGTGGGCTCTGTGATAGGCTGCCAGCACTGGTCGCTATAGCTCCAGACCTGGTGTCCTCAGCAGCTCATCACTGCAGGCCAATAGAAGCCAGTAAATTTAAAAATGAAACTGAGAAAACAGGACTTGAGGTAAGATGAATCGATGTAGTGAGACAACCCCTTTAAATTTGTTTAGATATGAGCAATCAGACAGAAGATCTAAAACCATGTATGACCCCAACATACATTGTAGGTCTCTTTTTAGGCCATGAATCTCTGAGCCATGGAAATGGAATACTTATGCATTACAAAGCTTTACAATTTGGTTCCAAACTGCATGAAGGCGCTTACTCATATTGGGCCAAGCATCTACTGCATTGGTCAATAAATAAGTGGGTGTGGAGGGGGATGTGATTATTTTATAAAGTAGGTTTATTTATGTTTGTTAGAAGTGTAAGAGCCATAGAGGAATAAAATCACAGGTTAAAGTTGCTTTTTGCAATCTTACGGCAACTGGTTTATTACCATCCCTGCCTTCCTGATCACAGTACACACACACAGTACACAGCTCAGCAGGAAGACTTTAGGCCCGGTAACTGCATGTGCTGCTAAGTCTTAACATACCCATGTCCAGCTCTGCAGTCAATGGTAGGGGTTGGGTTTTCCCTGCAATTGGGGCCGATATATCATCCTCACTTACTGGGCAATAATTATACTATTTTGATAGAACCAGAAAATTATATTAAATTTTCTCACTCCCTCTCTCGATATAACCAGAAAATTATATATATAAAGCACTCCAGTCGTCTTTTTGACCTTATGGAGTTATAACAAAAAATAAGAAACACTAACAGACGACCAAACTACATCTTTTAGCTCTATATGACCTACAACTTATACATCACATATATAGAAACAATCATAAGAAAGATACATTTTTGCATATATATATATATATATATGTGTTGTGTGTGTGTGTGTGTGTGTGTGTGTGTGTGTGTGTGTTGTGTGTGTGTGTGTGTGGTGTGTCTCAATGTATTTTAGAAGCTTTAGTTGGGAAAAAAAAAAACAAGAACACAAGATAAAACTTAATTACTTATTATTAATGCTGGATATAAATCAGGAGATTTAAAAAAAAAAAAAAAAGGAAAAACATCTGAGAATCCAAATGTTAGAAGGTTGTAGCTTTCCAACTCGTATTAACTAAAAAAAAAAAATAAAAAAATACAAGAGTTCCTGGTTGGGAGAGGAGGTAAGTGGCCCAAGCAGGAAGTGGTTAACATGATGTGCCTACAGTTTTACGCTCTGAGGCCCGGCCTGTGGTCCTTGCTTCTCCAGAGATGTAGAGCAGCAGGTGTCGGGCGGCTAGTATCCCTCTCCTGCATCAGAACAGCACTTACTTTAGGATGAGCTGTACATGCAGATGTGTGCCGGGAGTCGGGCTTTAGCCGTCAGTTGTGCTTCACATGCAGCGAGACCATAGACACGAGACAACCATCAGCGAGCAGTTAACTCACCCGATTCCACCATAAACATGTATGTGGAGTCAGCAGAACCGACCAGTCTTTCTGTGGTAGAAACAGTGTTCAGGGCGGTCCGCTGCTCTAAATGGCATTTCTATGGCCTAGTTAACATTCTGTATTTTAAGTCTTTAGGTTTTATTATTTTTTTTTTATATCCTTTAAGCCAAAAGCCGGAGTGGATCCTAAAGAGGAGGACTGCAGACTTTCTGGTATGCTTTAAAAAAGTGTGCGGCATAATGTGCTCTGTAAAACTTGCGACAAGTTTTACGGAGGTTTTTCCCCTGCCACGGACATAGGTGATATTTAGTTATGATCCGACTCCCACAGAATTTTCTCCCCTTTTTTAAAAATACTTATTGCTCGGTATTCCTGGCCAAACGTTAACAGAAACTTTGAAGAAAATGCAAAAAAACAAAACAAAAAAAAAACAACCCCTAAAGGAGCTTTATACTTGTACTATTTGTGTCAAGGTTTAGTGCGTCTCTAAACCCAAAGAAATGCACAACAGAGCATAAATTTGCTCCCACCTGGGCAGTTATATAATTTCCCCCCCCAAAATATATACTTTGTACCACATTCATTACGTGCTTTAGACACCGTTGGCACATTTCCCATCAAGGGGTGTGACTTGGGATAACTGGTGTGGCTTGGCTTTAAGGAGGAGCGACTTGGGGGCAATTACGGCAATAAACTAAACCAACTAATAGATGTACAGTTTGAGCAGAGCATTGAACTGCATGAGCCACTGGGATAAGTTTGGTGCATTCATCGACTGTCGAGTCTACCTTTACACTGTAAGTAGTAGAGCATTTCAGTAAATCTGCCCCATGGCTTCAGAAACGGGCAGAAAATTCTGCAGGATAAGAGTCTAGTGACAACCTGATAGCACACACAGGGGTTCATTTCCAGCTGATAAATGACTGATGGGTAGGACTTCACTTTTTGGGTGGCTTCTCACACTGCAATCAGTGTCCTTACACTGCACTGAAATGGCCGATCTCCTGAGATAACAAGAATTCTTAGTAGGTCTCAGTTTTAGTTGCAATGTGATACAAAATAGGAGCAGATGCAAGAGATCAGGGGAGAATGACTGGGATTTTTCTAGATTTAGGGTTTCATTCTGTGGATAGGAACGAGTGTCTCCCACACAGTCCCAGCGTTCTCTCAGAGAATACGGAAACAAATATACGGATCCCCATTTCTAAAGATAAGACTCAGCCCGACTTACGGATAATTGTTCCACAGACGATGGCACAACTATCCATAGCAACCAATCAGCCTCCAGTTCGGATTTCCTTCTGCGCTACCTCTACATTGTCTCCCAGTTAATTTCTTCAACAAGATGTGGACGACTTCCTTAAAATCCTGAGGGCCGTCTGAGTAAAGGGATCATTGTACAGGCTGATTATCCACCAATGAACAAAGAGGAGAAGTTTTCTGCTGCAGTGATGCATCAACCAGTGAGGTCACTACATTACATCACTCGTGATCCATTAGAAAAGCATCTCATGCCTAAACCCAGAAGTCATGACTGACTCGTGCCCATACACTCATGCCACCTGCATCTCAAAAACATTGCTGGAAGTCATTGGTTTCTACTGTAGAAACAGCAAAATGTACAACTGAGCCGATTCTCGCTCATCTTTGTAACTCATTACCAAATCGGTCTTCCTTCTCTAAACTAAATGCAGCAGCCAAGCTGAGCGAAGTTTTCTGTCCAAATGCTATACCGATGCCTCTACCCTGTCCTAGGAAAACATTGTATTCCTACCTTTAGCTGCACTTGTTCCCCGGGTTGCAGTACCCAAACAAGAAAGTTCCTTTCCAATAGCCACAGTTTTAAGCATGCTCTAAATCATATCTTTTTAGGCAGGCCTAGCTCTTCACCCTTGAGGCTCGCAGTTGAACATTATCCCTCAGAACCTGATCTCTTCATCTAGCAGGATCCTACTGAAGGAACTATATTCAATACTTTAGAAAAACCGATTGTTAGTACATGTACCTCTGTTTTGTGAAGTACCGGGCTAGAGGTTGGCACTATATAGGGATTCTTTTCTTTCATGTTGTGGAAGACACAAAAAGTGGCAGCAGGGTTTCAGGTCATAAACTTCAAAAAGTATACAAAGTTTATTATTTTAAAACCAATTCTGTCTTTTTATTCTGGAAATTCTTAATATATCAGATATCTTGATTCAAACTATAAATACGGGTCACATAGACGGCAATTATTCCTAAATGTGTGGAATTAAAGTTAACAGATCCCTGCAACAGCTGCCCTAATGAAACCAGTCCTCTGACCATCCCCAGTGCAGGGCTCTACGGAGAAGCAGTCTGTTGACCATCCACGTGCGGACACATCCATAACATTTTAGTACACAAGATGTGGAAACGCCATGGTAAAATACAATAGTCTGGGTCTCCTGGAACTGTGTCTCCCTCTACTGTAACTGACATACATGCTCAGTAGAGCTGAGCATCAAGCATGCATGTCTAAGGTGAAAGGCTGGGAGGTCTATCCATAGTCCTTAGACATCTGTCAGCCGACTGATTGTTCTGCTGACACCCCCATACCTAATTATCATGCTTACTTCATCTTCAAGTGTCTCTACTGAGCCTGAACAGGTATCTATGGCATTTTAGGAACCACTACTGCCTTCTGAAAGTCCTAGCAAATCTAAGTAACTGTCACGATCAAAGGAAAAAGGAAGGATGGCATTACTGCTCATGCACAAGGAGAGATTACCTGCTCCACGCGCAGCCCGATAGGTTAATGAAATTGGGCGAGACAGAACTTTTCTGAAGGCCCCCGCGGTCATGAATGTGCTGAATGTAAAATGAATACTGAGCAGCCACAGTCCCCATGATGTGTTCCTGCTGACCAAATTACAGCACAGTGGGGCACAGTTACTTTTACCGGCATCACAGTAGTGGTTGGGGGAAGGAATTTAGCATAAAAGCTTCTCTTTTCATTCGGTCACGATTAGTAGTAGTAAGAAAAATATTTATTAAAATTTCTTTTAATTAGTAGTAGTAATAGTGACACAAATATATGTATAATGTATGTGTCACTATTAGTAATTGAAAGAATACACACAATATATATATATATAAATATATATATACACACACATACACACACATTTTTCTTTTTAATTACTAATCGTGACACAAACATTATACACGTGTGTCACTATTAATAATTAAATATTTAATTTTTACAACCACATTTTTATCATTTATTTGTGTGACACTATTTTTTTTTATTGATTTAAAAAAAATCTCTATATATATATATATATATATATATATATATATATATATATATATATACACACATATACACACACATTTTTATTTTAATTACCGATAGTGACAAATATATATATATATATATATATATATATATATATATATATATATTAGTTTTAAACAGCACAAAGTAGCTTATACTCCAATAGCGATGGTCAGAACCTGTGCAAGATGTTACAACTTAAGCATGTTACAAAAAGCACAAAACAAAAAAAGGAAAAAAAAAAAAAAATCAGATAAATGCAAGACTATTTCAAAATTGAGATACAGTAATAGTTCCTTATGAATGACTGTCCGTTCTCTAGATTTATCCAACTGATCTGTACTTCAAGAAAAAGCCTAAACAATACAGTGTACAAACACTAGAGTGTGCTACAACAGCAACGGACAAGACGTAAAGAAACATTAGGAGTAAACAAATAGAAAGTTATTATGGTGATTGCTACAAATATCACTGGCGTGATACTGAAAATCATCACATTAGAGGATGATCTAAGATGTTGAGGCCAAAACCTATTATTTGGGCAGCAGGGTGACAATAGCTACTTGCACCTGGAGAGTGCTACATCTAGAATGACATCTTTCAATATGGATTGCCAGAATCTGGTTTTACATGTCAGGATATAAAAGGATCTAAGATACAAAAACATAACGTTGCCAGCGTAGTTCACATACATAGTGTGCATATATATAACCCACAATCACACAGACACACAAGCAGAGTGGCATTAGGTCCCCTGTGGGTGGCGCTTTGGCAGAATTACTTCTCATTCAAAAGATTTGCCACTCCCCCAAATATACTAATCACCTTGAGTCTCTGTCTGGACACCACATCATTGCAGCTTTAAGTAAAAGTGCCATTCCTGCTAGCAGCATCCTTTAGGAAGGTGTACTGACACAACTGCATAATATAAAGAAGAAAACTGCCTTACCTGGCACAACAATGCCCGCGAAACAGTCTTCCCCTCTTTGGACACCGCGCCAGCCGCAACCCAACATGTATTTACTAAATCGCACGCCTTAGGTTTACTTACAAAATAAAATCTATAGATCAAGGAGCAAAACACAATAATGTTATAGATGGAACAAGAATAAAAACACTGATCTAAAGTGGCCTGTAACCAAAAAAAACAGCTGGCTACATAGAAGGCAAGAAATAAAGGGGAGAAAAAGCAAGGCAAAGTAAAGAGCTCTAGCAGAGTGAGGCTGATCGTGTAGTTACTATGGTCTGGACTCTTTGTACTGCTTTTCTGTGCTTGCCAACTAAGAGTACTGCAGCAAATGTGTGCAGCGAGGCCCCTCCTACAGCACACACAGCAGCAGCAGCAGCAGCAGCAGACTCGACTAATCTCCAGCAGAAAAAGACAAACAGGACCTGATCAGGGCAGGAGGGAGCGCTGCTCCTCACACACTGGCCAATAAAAACTCCAGCTACAGGAGACCTACAAAACAGCAGAAACCAGCTCAGTCACAGACCCAGCTCCCAGCACAGCACAAACATGCAACTTTTTGGGTAAATGCTGGGTTTTTGAGAATTGTAGTATATATTTCAGGAAGAACGCTGCAGCACAAGGGAGAATAAGAGTCAGAGGCTTTATATAGCAGCAAGTCCTGGTGTGCAAAAGCATCCTTAACAAAGGTTAAAAAACAAAAAACATTTTTTTAAAAAAAAGTCACTACTGGAAAGAACATTTGTCCTAATATATATATTTCACATTTAAATTTGAAAATGGTTGTAGATTTTAGATGGAAAATAAAAGTTTAATACCTAAAACAAGTCTGGAAGCAGAACTTTGTTGCCATCAACTTGCACTAATTCTGTTCAGGTATTTCTTCACTAGATCAGGTTCTGGCAATTCTGGCCGACGTCCAGCGCCTCACACAAGGATTTTACATCCAACTGTTCTCGAGTCCTGAATGTCAAATATGTAGAGTTAGGCTGAGGCCGCACGGCAAAGGACAAATACTTATCTGAACAGGATTTTGCACTACATGGTTTGTTTTTTTGCACAGTTTTTGGATTCGGCCATACCATTGATGGAATAGTTCATTTTCTGCGGGAAATATGGCGGAAGTATAAACGTGGTCTAAGTTTTTTTTTTTTTTTTTTTTTAAATCCGACCTGTGTAGACTACAGCTGGGATTTTCAATTGAGAAATATGGGGATGATTTTAGTCAGATTTTGATGGTTTTCAAAATCCAAACCAAACTGTAAGACCTACCCTAACCTGTTGGACATGTATCTGCACAAAACTTGACAGTCATTGTGCAGGGATGATGAAAGTTATGTGGCTCTAGTATGAATTTAGATCAACAAAAAAAGGCTACACCAACCACGAAAAAGGTCTAAAATGGGCCAGGTTGGGGTGAAGAAAAAAAATAAATAAAAAAGGTGCATTCACCTTCCAGATACCCAATGGGTCGGGACCCGCTCCTCTGCACTTCCAGTGTCTCATCCCGGCACACAGAAGACACGCTGTCCACTGCGGTAAGTGAATGGACATAGGGCATCTCCAGTGAGTTTAGTGCAGAGGAGTAGATCCTGGGGCGAGGAGTATCTGGGCGATGAATACAGCTTTTTTTTCCCCTACTTTACCCCAGCCTGGCCCAGTTTAGTCAGAATTATTGTGGCTGTAATAACCCTTTAAAAATCCAAATTCATTCCAAACCTAGAGTGGGTGGTGAAATGAAGACACTGTGTAAAGAGGAGTAGGGAGAACAACTGTTCTCCCTGTCGTTTACCCCAGAATGGCATGTTCATTAGTGGATGCTTGTGTTCCACATGAAGTAATGCTGGAGCACATTTTATTAAGTCTGTTATGCCTCATGAAAGCCAGGGTGTGGGTTGGGAATTGAATGTGTCATTGGTAGGGGCAAACTCCTGCCAAGGGCAAAGCTGTTGTTTAATATGTTTTATCCCTTTCCAGGGGGGAAAACCGGGAGCAGCAGGGGTGCAGAGTGGAGGAACAAATTTTCCCAAACAGTCATTTGCTGGGGGACAGAGTCTTTTTATAAAAAGACCTTTCAGCAGGTGCTCATGATTACAAAAAAAGGCTCTGCTCTCCCCACTCTAGAAACAGGTTGCGGAGGGCCCTGGCGATGCCCCTCCTCCCCCACACTTTTTCTAATCCTGGACAACCTAATGAATGTTTTATAATTAAGGAGTTTCTCTAAGCTCTAACCCTTTCACTGCCAAGGATGTGTGCAATATATGTGAAACAGCAGCCCAATAAAGGGCTGGAGCCCGATCTCTCTTAGAGCCGAATCTAGACTACAAAGATGGGGTTTAAAATTCAAGGGGCAATAAGCGGGCAGCAGCCAAAAGTTTTCCTTCTGTTTGAGCATCTTTGAAAAGGGTTTGCAAAACTGCATACTGTGTATGGAGATCTTTGAACAAATAATGAAGGGTGGGACGGACTCTACACCACTACCAACTAGCACCCTCTTATCTGTTGGGCAATATATGTGCCCTCATATCACCTGTGGGATGGTTTCTACTAAAGGACTGAAAAGGTGAGCAGTTATGCAGAAAAGCCTCAGAACTTTGTTATGGAGATTTTCAGTCTCTAGTTCTGGTAAATTTGGGATATGTGCAATTAGACTTGTGCACAAGTGTGTTTTTCTCAACAGGTTTTGCTGCACCCAGTAAATAGTTTTAAATGTTTTTTTTTTCCCAAAAACAGGGGCCAAAAACTTTTCCACAGGGGGGAGGGGAAGTACTGCAGCTCAACCCCCAATTTTAAACCGTCATGGGGCCGTTCCCAAAGGCAAAAAAATTGGAAAAAAAGCGGGCCCAGGGGATTTTCTCATTTGATAAAATACAACTAAAGCCTTTTCTTTGTCCCAATCCCTACCCTTTGGGACCCAGCCCCTAGACAAGAATTATATCACAAAATGCCCCCATTATTAAACCTCCTCTCTCAATCTGCTTTAGGATTTGTTCGGGACATGGGGGAATTTCTAAGAAATTTTTCCGCCTTGAAACCCTTTTTTTAAAAAAAAAAAAAATTTGTTTTCCCACTGCCCTCCCCCGGAAAAATGATTTTGGACATGTATTTTTTGACAAGTAGTTTTGAAAACTGACGTGCAGAAGAGGGAAAAAAAAAAAAAAAAACAAAAAAAAAAAAAAAAAAATCCCCATATTTTAGACTATGGTCATATTCCATGCAAAAAAACATGTGCAAATTTCCCCATTTGTGTCAATGCGAGGGGTTTTTTAAAAATTTCCCCAACCCCAATAGGCCGCCAAAAAAAAATTTGTGTGCTTTTTGCATTGGGGTTGGGTAATGCGGTCTGCACCCAAAAAACCAAAGGCATGAAATTTCCCATTGGAAACTGCAAAATTTTTGGTTTTACGGGGGGCCCCCCCCCGGTTTTTTCCCAATGCAGGACAGGAACTTCAGGAGGTCCAAATATTTGGTTGTTGCTCTCCAGCCTGGCCAAGAAATGAGAATCCTAAACTATGGACCAGCTCTATTAGTACAGCATATAAAAATAGGGTTTTCTAAACTAGACAACCCTTTTAAAGAGCAATGCTACCCACAATACAAAAAGGCAATAGATTGGGAAATCATAAGTTAGGGTGGTATTCATCAATTGTTAACTAGATGTCCATAAGTGCAACTATTTTTTTTTGACATTGTTTTAAAGAACCCAAAATTTGTTAGAAGTTTTAAAAAAAAAAAAAAAAAAAAAAAATTCTACTTTTGGATTTTTAAAAATTTCCTCTTAAATGTTTTGGGTTTCGATATACAGTACATTTACAAAAGCTTATTACGTTGAGGAAATAAAAAAAAACAAAAATTTTTTCAATGAAGTCTATTTTTAAACCATATATGGCCAAAATGTATGAAAAACTTTTTTGGGGTCAAAAAACTCACTTTTTTGGGCCCAAAAGAAACCCCTCCCGGGCAAAAAAGTGAGTTTTAGACCAAAAAAAGGTTTCAATGTGGCCCTAACAGGGTGTTTAAAGGGATCACAAACCTCAAAATTAGTTTCCCAACTCAGGGCAAACAATTTCTTCCCAACTAAAAATACAAAGCAGAATAAATCTTTTGATCAATGTCCCATTTTTATTACTTGCAGTTTTATATAATTTCAAGAAACCCCTCAAGACCCTTGTTGAAGTTGTTTTTTTAACTGTTTTATTTGCTAATTGGGGCATTGTGGAGAGCTCCCCATTGTAAAGAATCCCAGTCTAGAAGAAAGTAGTTTCACCATCACAGAGGATACCCCCCTTTTTGGTTACAGGCCAAGATGAAAAAACCAGATAAATACAAACTCTCTTTTACTGTCCAATTTAAAATGAATTTCTTTTTTTCAAAACTTGCTCCCTTTTGGGTTTTTCCCAAAAGGACTCACTACATCAATCAACCGGGTCCCCTTTCCCTTTTTGTGGATTTAAAACCCCCTTCCCACCAAAGGGGGCCCAAAACTGCCCAAACTTTAATAGCAGTCACTAACTTTTATAAAAAATAATTTAAACAGAGTTTAGTGTCACCACAGAAAGGTTCGGTTTTGCAATGCTGGTTTGTAATGAGGTGTTTTTTGTTGGCAGAAATTTAAAAAAAAAAAAAAAAACAAAAAAAAAACTTGCAAAAGTTTACTTCATATTTTTATAAACGGTCAAAAGAAAAAACCAAAACCCGGCTTTGGTGAATACAGTAATTTAAAAAGTAAATACAGCGGGGTTTGCAGGCAGAGAAAGGGAGGGAAAAAAACCCCAAAAAAAAAAACACAAACCAATACACAAAAATACTTTTGGGGTGTTTTTATTTAGTTTCTAAAGCCCGGGGCATAGCCCCCGTGTCTTGGCAGGAAAACCCCCTATTTACTGCACCTAGTCTTTTTTTAAAGGGGTGTTCCGAAATTATACAATGCTTGTAGGGTTGATATAAAATAGGAAAAAAATACTAAAACCCTCGCCTATTAAACCCTCTTGCTCCAACTTCGCTGTGGCGCCTGGAGCGCCCGCTGATGACATCACGGTTAAGTGCTCACATGACACTGCAGCCAATCACAGGCCATATCCTGGAAGTTAATGCGCCAAGGGGGAAAATGTACAATAAAAAGGGGGTGGCGGCTCTAAAATGAGCGAGTTTAAAAGGTGATTTTTCTTCAATTTTGCATGAACCCCATTGATTGAATTTTGGCTCACCCTTTAGCCACAGATCTAACAATTGCCAGTAAAAAGTTTAAAAAAAAACAAGTCTTTTCTGACAGGCTATACTTCTAAAACAATACTCAGTTACAAAATGTTACAAAAGTAAAAAAAGGCTGAAGATGTAACGTTCATAACATTTTCCTGTTAATAGAAGCAGTCGGGAGAAGAAAAAATAAAAAGCTAAAAAACACCTAGCGTGCAATGTGTAGCAAAAACAACAACAACAAGTGGTGTAATTTTCCACCAGTAGATGATGATTGCTTAGCAGTAAATCAAGCCTCTCAGCAGATCTATTGCAGCTGGATTCTACTGGTTATGACTGAGGATCTGGTGCTCCCTAACAGCAGCTCTTTTGTGTCTTGTGAGGTGACTCACTGGAAAATTACAGCTCCACCTCCTGCATTCCTTCCACCCTTCCCCCAATGTTTTTTCATCAGCAGGAGCTTTGCTTGGGGTTTTGCAGAGAACAGGATCCCAGACACCCTTGCAGTGCTGTTCCTGCAGCTCATCTGACTGCTGCATGCAGAACAAGGCAAGGCTGCAGCAAGTCACAAATCAGCAGAGGTTGCTTTCAAGGTCACAGCAACAGCACAGACAAAGTGAATAGCTTCTAGAGACTGGGTGCAGCAGCAACCTAGTGCCGGGCACAAAGTAGGGCACAGTTGTGGCCTAAATCTATGACAGGACTAGAAATGCAAAACCTCAAAAATAAAACACAGAAGGTGCCATCTGAACGGAGGCCGTGGGTGGATGGGCTCTCAGATTTTGATCAAAATGTGCGCCAAGAGCCTCAGATTTTCATGCACAGTAAATCTTACAAGAAAGCCTCAGATCCTGGCATCGGAGGGCTGCTGGTTTGTTTTAAGACTATAAATGCTGTGACACATTTACAAGTATTTTATACAAAAACACACAGGGTTGCCATTGGGGCAGTACTGGCGTCAGGGGCCCTGATCAAATTTTAGTAAATGGGACCCACTGATATGGTGCAAACCAAGAACTGGTAATGGGAAGGAGGCCCAGGTGCTCCAGCTGTACGGGCCCCTGAAATTCCTTACGGCAGCCCTGTAGGCTCACGTCAAATGAACACCAGAGACGCTTTTGTGCCTATTTAGACAGATCTGAGTAGACAAAGGGGCATGGCATAAATTTTGCTAAATTAGAGGTAACCTATTGCTGTAACTGTGCATCACCCACAAGCTTCACAAGGGTAAGATCAGCCTGCTTTCTGCACTCCTATTACAGCTGCAGATCCAGCTGACTGCAGGGTCAGTGATAGGAACAACATCTCAGCGAGTTGAGGTCATTAAGGAACCTTCGCACGGTGCAGTTGAAAAAAAAATGCATAAAAATAAAAGGACAAGGTAAGCGGTTTCTGTGCGGCTGTTGCAGATGAAATAGGTCTAAAAAAAATTAAGAAAATAGTGGCTCTACTTAGTTTAAAAACAGAACAAGATGTGTAAGGGGCAAATAAATCAGATAAATGATCAATGAGATTTCTCTCCACAGTTGGGGCTTCAATCCTATCCTACATTTAGGTGTTCAGCATTTAACAAGTTGGTGCAGGCTCCACATGTTTTTGAAACAGTTTTAAACCACAATTTGCTACACAATTCCTGAAGAGAGCAACAATTTTTCTATTTGTAGCTTATCTGTACATTAGTAGATTACTGGAGACTTAAAAAGCAATCCTTGTAAACCCCTTTATGTTAAAGATCTTGCAAAAACAAGTCACTTTGCAATATGTGTCCATTAACAGTGTCCTACCTAGTCCTAGATACCCCATCTTGTATGGGCTGCATCAGCTCCTCAGGTTGCTATAGCTACAGACCTGTTAGTTCTCTCCTGATAGGCTGCCAAGACTGGTCGCTATGGCTGCAGACCTTGTGTTCTCAGCAGCTCGTCACTGCAGGCCAGTAGCAGCCAGTAAACACTGAATTCAAAATGAAAATGAGAAAACAGAACTGAAGTAAGATGAATTCATGTAGTGAGACACCCCTTTAAAGGTTTGCAGTAACCTAAATATGGTGGTCCCATAAGTTACCATGTTTATTGGTTCTGGAGCTATTGTAACTTGACATACTATGGAAAGCTGGTTCCAAAGCCCCAAAACATCACCCAACATAATGCAAAATGAAGATTAAAGAAAATGAAGCAGATTCTAATCCAGATAAAGTGTGTCCTATCATATAACACCAGAAAACGCTGCTTAAAGTTAAGTTTGTCAGTAGTTTTGTGCCCTGTTGTTAAAACCCAACCATCACCAATGTTCTTCTAACAGTCTCAGCTAGGAACAGGGGAGCTGAAATGCCAGTCACCGCTGAAGAACCACCCACAGCCATTACAGGAAGTGGGAGCCTGAAGCTGGATGTGCAGAGAAGGCTCTGTGATACAGCCATATAGGAAAACCCCTTTCAATTTAAGGTTTTGGTTTTTTTTTTACCCTTTTTTCACAAGCTCATTTCAATAACTTCTGTGGACAGCTTTTCAACTTTGCAGATACTTTGTCTACAGACAAGATGACCATAGCACTGTCTGGGAGCAGCTGGTCTTGTTTTCTCCCAGTAGAGCAGTGTGCACGTGTCCAGGGAGGTGAGACGCCATCTTGAGTGGATGCCAAGCGAAAGGCTCTGTTCAAATGTTATTTCTTGGCCAATATATTTCTTTAACGTTTCAGAATTCTGTCTTATCCTTACAGTTATTCTTTCCTTACTTTTATGATTTGCACGGTTCTTAGCAAGTGGCTTTAAATGAGTCTTACCTGCATTAGCTCAGCAACTTGTAGTACAAGATTACGGTGCTGCAAAAACTGTACTTCCACAGCACCCACAGTTTATCTTATGGAAGTTCTGACATGGTTTTCTTCTGGACTCGGGAGAATAGGCCGTGCTCCATCGAATGTTTCATGGCTGCCAACTTCTACCATAAACATCAAAGGACGGTGAAAAATTGCATCTTTGCATACAGACTTCTGCAAAACCGCCATACACTTAAAGGGGTTGTCTCACTACATCGATTCATCTTACCTCAGTCCTGTTTTCTTGGTTTAATTTTGAATTCAGGGGCGTGTTTACTGGCTTCTACCAGGCTGCAGTAGAAGCCAGGTCTGTAGCTATAGCAACCTGAGAAGCTGATGCAGTCCATACAAGAGGGGATATCTAGGAATAAGTAGGACACAAATTGCAAAGTTTTTGCAAGATCTTTAACATAAAAAGCAATCCTTGTAGTGAGACAACCCCTTTAATATTTAGGGGAGAGAATGGGTGCTGTTATAACTACAAGGACGACTAGGTTTAAAGCAGCAGACATGTGTGTGGTTCAACATATGGAATTCGTAGAGGAGCACAGAGCGGTGGAACTGATCAGCTACTCTTATGATGTAATGAAGTCTTATTCTACCCCCTGAAAGCAGGATGAAAAAAAAAAATCTCTACAATGGAACAGGGAACAGAATTTAAAAGTCTACTAAAACCATATTCCAAAGGGTGCCTCCCCCCCCCCCCAAAAAAAAAAAAAACACCACGGATGAGGACCTGGTCATAGAGTACTGGCAAAGTTCTTCACTTCTCTCTTTGCTGCCAGAGTACTCTACACAAAGTAAATTATTAAAACCACTGTAAAATTTCCCTGCTAGGACCCAGAGTGGTCATCCATGAGCTGTGAGGAAGCCTGGCAGCAGGAGGTTAATGTTTCTGTAGCATCACCATTTAGCATTACATAACGCCTATTCAAATCACTATGCTTCCTCCACAGCAAGAACTGGTTCTAAAGCACTGACATTTCAGCTCTGCTATTCCCGGCCCGTTAAAGGGAAATTGATAATGGAAGGGTTATAACAGCAGGGCACAAGGCTACAGAGCTCTAAAGGGTTAAAGTTGATCAGTGAGAAAAAAACAAGCTCGGTGCTGCTGATAAGACACAGGAGGGAGTGACATCACCATTCCGGTTAGGGCTGGTAAAGCACAGAGACGTGGTCAGCAACCTACGGAAGCTTGTGTAAACAAGCAAGAGATAAGAACTGCTCTAACTCTAAAAGAAAGCAAATTCAGAACAGTAATGTAATTGGTAATAGTCTTTATTAGCTTTGCCTACATGTTTTAAGCCAATCATTGTAATGAGAACACCCCTTTAAAGGGGTGTTCTCACCATGCCATTTGATAGAGCCTGCTCTTCACAGTCAACTTCAGGCTCAGACTTTCGGGTAAGGCTGTGGGTAGTTCTACAGCAGTGATTGGCATATCACTGATATTTCTAGCGGAGCCTGTTAGAGATATTAGTGTTGAAGGTTTCTAAAGCTACAGAGCTCTAAAGGGTTACACTTGGCAGTAACTAACAAACATGCCAAGTCTTGCAGATAAACAGCAGGGAATGACGTCACCATCGCAGCCACTGCTGCAAGAGCAGAGACAGATTGTTCGTAACCTAGGGAAGTTTGTGTACAAAAGCAGTAGATAAGATCTGCGCTAACTTGGAAGGGAAGCAAAGTCAGAGCAGCAATAGATTTGTTAATAATCCTTATTTACCTGTGCATAAATGATAGCAGCTAATCAATGAAAGGGAGTACCCCTATAACTCCCCACTAGTGTGGTGCTAACAATTCGGATTGGGACAGTTGGGCTCGACTCAAGTTTTAGGCTATGTTCCACGGCTTATTTGCGGGGCGTAATTAGGCCCCACAATTACGCCGTGTGGACGGGGCCCATAGACTATCATTATTAGCGGCGCGTATACACCGCTCGAAAATGACCTATCACTTATCTCCCCCCGCAGCAGATCCGCTGAGCAGGGAGATGAGACGTAATCCATAGTTCTCTATGACAACTGTGGATTACCATAACGACTGGGACGTATGCCAGCCGTAATTAGCACTACGGCGCGTAATTATGGACTGAAATATGTCCCATTTTAAGCCGTGTGAACAGCCTTAGAGCACCAACCATTAGCTTACGGCAAAAATTGGGCATCAGAAGACAGGCAGTCAGACAGGAAAACGAAAGCCCTCCCTGGCTTGCGGGCTTCTGACAGGTTACCCAAGTTTCCGCAGGCGGACTATTAATTACCCAAACATTGGGTTGGCCAAAATGGTCCTAAACAGAATTTTAAAGTGCAACAGAACTACCCACCCATGCAGACATGTGAAAGGCAGATCATTTGTTAGGTACATACTTAAAATTATTATATATATATATATATTATATATATGTAAATATATATATCAAATATTTATATAGTTTCACCATTTTTGGTTTTGCAGCTGGTACACATAGCACAGGGGCTGCCGACTTTCTACAGTGACGACGCTCTGTACACACTACAGCTTGGAGGTGCCAGTCTGACATTGTACAGGGCATTACCAATGTCCCCACATTCTGGTGGCTGGCTCTTATCTCAATTACAGGAGAGGAAGGTAGATAGATAAAGAGTGCCACGACATGAGTGCATGCACTGTGCTGTCACATGGAGGGAAATTACTTACAGTTCTAGAAGGAGCTTTTTACATAAGCAAACACCAGGGTCCTGGGTACAAATCCCACCAAGGGCGACCGCTATAAGGAGTTTGTATGTTCTGCTCCATGTTGTGATTAGTTTGTCCGGGTAATCGAGTTACTCCATAAAACATACAGAAAGGTTAACGTAGAACAGAATCTGAGCCCCAACAGAGTCCACATTGACGGTCTCTGTACAGCACTACGGCATATGTTAGCGCTTGGTAATGAAATGGAATAAAATGAACAAAAATAATTTTGTTTAGAACATCTGTGCACCTTTCCTCTGTAATTCCTGCATGCATTAACATGAAAATGTTTTCATCAGATATTGGCGTGAATTCAGCTTGTTGGTTCATCTCACGTTTATTCATTAGGCCGACGTACAGGTTTTTTAAATGTGTGTTACCATATATAGTGACTTCTCAGGTTGGACACATTGCCACAATCTAGGTCTTTGGTATACGTTTCATGACCTTAAAGGGGGTTTTCTCACCATGCTGTTTCACGGAGTCACAAGTAGCTTTTCATCCGCTCAGGTCTTGTAAGGCTGTAGGTAGTTCTATATCAGTGATTAGTATATCTGCTCTCTAGCTGAGACATTACAAAAGCGCAAATGCAGGAGACGTAAACTTTAATAATCAAAGCTACAAGTGCTCTGAGGAATTAAAACAATGGCTGATCTGTAAACAAAAGCTAATCTTGTTAGAGATAATGAGTCTGTTCCAAGCGTGAGCTCCGTCCATGGTGAGGTCACCCTCTGCTCGCCGTCTAACCAGAAAGGAGGATATGGACGCAAACAGAGAAACCGGTGTGCACTCAGAGCAAATAAAAAGTTATCTCATGACCAAGGTAAAATCAAAAGACTAATATATTTGGAAAAAGTCTTAAATTACCTGTCCCTACATGTTGAAAGTTCATCATTGTAGTGGGTCTTTTTTATTGACTGATGGAAGATACAGGTTGCTGCGCTTCTTCAAGTTGCCAAAAACATATATGTTACAGAGTAAGTTTATTCCAGTGGAAAACATATACTTTTGTATCCGTCATGAAAACAGAAACAAATCTACAGAATCAAATTGCAGGTAAAAATGGTTGACAGCCAAAAGAGAATCTGGTTTAACCAGTTCCTAACCGGGCCATTTACCCCTCTTTCAGACCAGGTACATTTTCCTTCGTACAAGCGGGTTTGAATGCAATATCGATTTTTCACTCTTGGTTATTCTCATTTTTTCACCTTTTTTCAATGATATTTTAGACTGTTTCATTTTTACATTAGATTTTATGAGAAGAATTGCAGGTAAGTGGCGGTAAAATAAGTTTTGTAATGAAGTCACTTTTCCATCACAGACACATATATGGGCGATACCAAGTTCTAGGGTTGTCGAGGACACAGCTAAAAGTTAGTTTGGGCTTTTTTTTATATTTGTGTATTTTTTTAGATTTCCCCTATAACAGAAGGTTATGTAAAGCAGGGGTGTCAAACTCATTTTCATCGTGGCCCACAACATCATTGTGGCTGCCCTCAAAAAGCCAATGGAAATTGGCTAGGTGCCTCGGTAGGGCTGTCAGAGCTGTACCATAGCCTGCGAGTTGCACCTCAGCTGTGTCTAAGTTCTCAGGAGCCACATAAAAGAGCGTGGTGGGCCAGATTTGGCCCTCAGACCTTGAGTTTGACACAGGGGAAAACAATCCCCTGTACCAACTGCAGAACTGAATCCTGCAGCCACTGAGCCCCAGCAATCACCTGAATGCTGGGAAGCTTCCTGCTAACATGTATACACAGTGATAGGTAAGGCAGGGTTGGTAATAAACCATCTCTGCCTTCTCAGTGGAGCGCCCAGCTATTACAGATAGCCAGCTCTCCACCCGCACAATTCGTTCTGGAAAAACAGCCACCGCCCGGACGTTCAAAGGGCAAGTGTCAATTCTTGAAGCATTTTCAACACTGAAAATCCCTATAGGAATCAAAGAAGAGCTTCAAAACCTGGTCCAAAACTTGGGCGTGGTTTTAGACGTGTTTTTTGCCCTATTAATTTGTATGGGTGTTTCAGAAAGAAAACACAGGGGCAGATTTATTAATACTGTCTTACTTTTAGACAGTCTTACTATATGCCACATTTATCACAGTGTTGATAAATCTGGCGCAGGTTAGAACTGTCCAGTCTAAGTTTGTACCATCTCTAAGTTTGCTTACTTCTATGGCAGAAATTGGTCGCAGATTCTGGCTAATTTTTAGTCACATTTAAGCCACGCCCCCTTTCCGCATAACCACACCCTCTTTATGGAGCCACGCCCTCTTTGTCGGACTAGGCGCAGAAGCGGCTGAAACGGTTTAAAAACATATAGTACATGTGGTGAACAGCTTGTTTTTGGCGCAAATTGAGCCACAATTCTGGCGCAACTGCCTTGATAAATCTGCCCCACAGTGTTGGAAAACCTTGCCGAAATCCCAATCAAATAGTTCTCCATTGAGGCGCTTTACAGATGAGGGTTTGAAGCTGATTTGCACTCTTAAAATTCAGCATCCAAATCAGCCGGCTGAACATAGTCTAGGGGTACGTTCACACTGTTTTTGAAGTGTAAAGTTACGCTTCAAAAAAACACTTGATTTGAGGCGTATTTTGAATAATCCTAATAGAAACGAGGATTTTACAAGCGAGAAAAGCCTCGAGAATTGCCACGTCAGTTATTTTTACAGCCGTAATTGCATCCAAAAAACGTCTGGCAATTACGCTTGTGAAATCCGCTTCATGTGAACGACAAGGTATATTTTACATTATATTCAATGAAGGAAGATTTGAAGTTGGCCTGAGGCCGATTTTAGGCCTTTTTTCAGCGCATAAAACGTGCTAAAAGACTGCCCGAAAAAGCGCTGTATGAACATACCCTTAGGGTATGTTCACAGGGGGAATTTTGGCACGCATTTCGCCACGTATTTGCGCTCTAATACGGGCGGGATGCGCACCAAAACTATGGTAATCCATAGTTCTATGAGAACTATGGCTTACGTATCATCCCCCCGCTCGTACAATACGATCGTATTGTACGCGCGGGGAGATAAGTGACATGTCAATTACTTGCGGCGAATACGTGCCGTAATGAATTTCTATGGGTTCCAGCGGGCCTCAGGAGTACGCGCTGATCAGCGCGAGCTCCCGAAAGACACGATGTATTGCGACACGTACTGTACACGCCGCAATACATCGTGTGAACATAGCCTTTACAGATTTCTGCTTCAGCAATCTCTGTGAAAGTCAGGGCACGTCCACACAGCAGTGACAAAATAGCGGTTGGATACTATGTTAAGAATTCGGCCGGTATTTGTTGTCTTTTGGGGGATGGTTCTGTCCGCGGTTTGCAGATTCCTCATCCCCCTCAGTCATTGAAATGCACATCTTTCAACCAAAAACCGGCTAGAAGGTGTTCAAAGTTTTTCGTTATGCCGGCGGTGTAATAAAAACCGTCCGGCAGAAAATCCGTTCAGTGTGGACTGCTAAACGGATTTTCTATTCAAGTCTGTGTGGAAGATTGACAGTCAGTGTTTAAATCCGAAAACTGTTTGAAAATCCGACCAATAATTTGCCGTGGGGAGGGCTCCTTAGGTTGACGCTATATCCGTATAAATAGAAGTCACGAGCTTGCTAAAGTACGACTATTGTGATAGGTTTATTTTTTTGAAAAAGTGGCTAAAGTAGAACCTCTAAAAAAAAAAAAAAAATTAAAGTGAAATAGAATATATATATATATATAATATATATATATTATAAAAAAATTAAAATAAAAATGCAAAAAAAAAACAAAACACTAAAATGAAAGGCTATAACTTCTTAAAAAGAGAAAAAAACAAGCAAAAACTAAGCTTCCAGCAATTAAAAAAAAAAAAAGTAACAAAACAATAAAGCATAAACTTCCAGTCAGAAGCCATTGCCACCGTCCGTCCATGAGAAGAGGTGGCCGCGGCGCCTCGCGGGGTGACGGTTGGGGGAGGCGCACGAGCCGTCCCGTCCGTCCTGGCCCCGCCCACTGGAGAGCCATGACATGAGGCTGCAGGAATGGCGCTGGCAGCTCCTCGCCGCTGCAGGCGCAGCTAACGAGCTCTACAGACGGCAGCTGAGCGAGCGGCACAGGCTGAGGGGAAGCTCCGCCCACCTCCTGTGAAAGGGAGGGGGCGCTGCGCACCATTTTCCTCACATCTAAGACGCCATTTTGGGTTCCAGCGAGAAAACCCGACCGCGGTGTTCTTCTATCGCGACAGCAACGGCAATTGGAACAAAAAAATAAAAAAAAAAAGAAACAGAACCAACGAACCTCCTTCTGAAGACGTACTCCGTTCATGTTGGTGTCAGAGCGAGCGGTGCGGCGGACGTAGCGTTCCCCGCGCTGCACGGTCACAGAGCCGCCTTCCCGCAAGTGTTCCTTCTCCCTCGGTGCCTCTAGCTCCGACATTCAAACTCCCGACGCCGATCGCTCCGCCCACTTCTAGCCCGAACGTCACGTGAGCCGTCGTTATGCAAATGAGCTGGCTTAAAAAAAAGAAAACCCTCCCTGCCAATTGGCAGTAAACAACTTCCCGATTTATGTGCCCCGCCAATCGGACGCGATGTGTGCACCCAGGCGCGGGGGAAACGGAGGGGGCAGCAAGGTAGGTGGCTCCGCCTCGTCACATGGCAGCTGGCAGGACGAGCCACAAAGAACAGAGGGGACTGCTCGGCTGTGATCTCCATCTCCTGCCAGAGATTTCACGAGCCTAAGAGATGTTTCCCTGACAATTACGCAGTTATGGGGCAGCTGCAGGCTTGATGTCCTGTGACCCTACTCAGAGCTTCCTCTGCCCTAACTATGGCGCGCGGCGATTATTATGGCACAATAATATTTATGTACGATGCGTGGCTTGTAAATAACCATCCGCGGCAGTCTGTAGAAATGATGCTTTTGCTTGAATTTTTGTTGAATAAAAAAATTAAATGGTCTAGAGAAAAAAAACTGTTGTTGCCCATAGCAACCGATGACTAGCTTTAATTTGAAAGCTGAGTAGTGACCGGTTGCTACGGGCAACGGCCACAGTTTTCATGCATCTCCCCCACCAGTAATTATTTATATTATTATATTATTAATATGATATATTAATATATTATTTATAATCTTATTTATGTTGTTAAAAATTAACTTATATTAATAATATATATTAATATATTTAGTCTTATTTTATATTAATAATATATTATATATTCATTTATTATTTATAGTCTTGTTTACATTATTAATAATATATACCCTGTTTACCCGAAAATAAGACATTTTTAGTTATGAAATACAGAGTTTGGCTGCTTATGTAGATGTTTGTGATGAAATCACTGCAGTATATTAATACGTGTTGATGTTTTGTTCAACAATAAATGTGAATTATTGTTCATAGAAAAAAAATATCCCCTAAAAATAAGTCTTAGCTCGCCTTTAGGAGCAAAAATTAATAAAAGACACTGCCTTATTTTCGGGGAAACAGGGTATTAATATTATATTATTATTTATAGTCTTTAGTTCTGGTACATAAGAGCAGGACATGTAACATAATAACTCACTACCAAAGAAGGAGAGCGGACCCTGCTGCATTCTCTACCTTCCTGGCATCTTTCTATCTCTACAAGGTCGTTACCCAGCTTTACTTGATGTGAGTCACAATTTATCAACCTGTAAAACGTAGCTTATCTACAAAGAGACTCCCAACCATCATCTGGCCCTGGTCTAGCCCTATGCAGGCTGACCCTAGCTAGTTGGGGGTGTCCGTGCCAATAAGGGGGAACCCAACCGTGGTCGTTTGCCTAAAAAAAAAATCCCTGAGGTCTGAGCACCTTCTCGATACACGAAGGTGACAGAAATATTAGGCAGAGGTGTCCAACTGCTTTTCACCGTGGCTCACAACAGCATTGCGGTTGCCATCGGAGGGTGGCTAGGTGTGTTGGTAGGGCTGTCAGAGCTGTGCCACCGCCTGTGAGTTGCACACCCGCTGTGTCTAAGCTCTCGGGAGCCATGGAAAAGGGCGTGGTGGGCCAGATTCGGACCTTGAGTGTGACACCTGTTTTAAAGGGTATACAAGATTTCTGCACACCTCAAGTGATACAAGTATAGGTGACGTGCATGCACTGTAGCAGATTTATCACTACTGTCTAAGGCCGGGTTCACACAGTGTATAGCGGCGCATACCTGTGGTGCATACTGGCCAGTGCATATTTTCAACAGCTTTCACTTTCCCCCGCATGTCGCTTCTTTTTACGGGCGCACAGTACGCGACGTCAAATACATTGGAAAATCATAGTACTCAATGTGTGCCATGAATTTACCGTAGTTGCGGAACGTGCTTCCGGTGCATTGCAGCACAATTACGTGACGAAATATGCCCCGCAAATACGCTGACTGGACATACTCTAACTCTTGGGCTCCGTCGACGCAATGAGTATTTCAAGTCAGATTCCACACGGATCCCAATTTGAAATAGTCTTCAAAAACTGATTGTAAACCATTCCCATAAACCTCAATAGAAAATACGCGTTGTACTCCACACAACTCAGATTTTTTGAGGTTGGATTTAAAAACGTTTTTTTCTGAAAAAAACCTTCCGCCCTATTCCACGCTTCAAAAATATTTCTCTATCGGATCCACGTCCCGAACCCCATAGTAATGAATGTGACTCGTTTACTGACTGGAATCTGCCAGACAAAAACCCAAAATCTGCATAAAATACTGTAGAATCCAACAAGTGTTTTCTACTTGTCCTGTGGCCGTACTCTTCGAGTATGTTCACACGGTGTTTTCTAGGCCGTGTTGTAGTGCGTTTCACGTGCTGGAAAACGGCCCAAAATAAGGCTTAAACAAGCTTCATATTTTCCTTCATTGAATATAATATAAAATACGCCTTGCCGTTCACATGAAGCGTATTTCACAAGTGTGATTGCGAGACAGTTTTTGGACCCAATTGCAGCTGTAAAAAAAAAAGTGATGTCCATTCTTGAGGCGTTTTTCATTCATAAAATCCCCATAAAAAACAATTGGCTTAGGACTTTTTAAAATACGCCTCTAATCAGACGTATTTGGAAGCTGATTTTGAAGCGTAAATTTACACTTCACTGTACCCTTAGAGGGTGTAAACTTGGACTAGACAGTCTTACAATGCACCACATGTATCATAGGGTTAATAAATATGGGCAGGTTAGAACTGTCTAGTCTATCTTAACGCCTTCTATTAATCGTCTGAGTTTATGTCACTAATTGTGGCAAAACTTTGGCACACAGCTAAGCCACGCTCCTTTCCACAAAACCATGCCCTTTACCGAGGCGATGCTCCTTTTGAGGGGTGGTGGTGGGGGGGGGGGTCTAGAAACTGTATAAAAAGCATAATAAATTTGGTGTGAAGCACATATACCATTATATTTGGCACTAATTGCGCCTGAATTCTGTCATAATTGCCTTAATAAATGTGTCCCAACCTTGATACAAAAATGACCTGGTAATTTATAGCAAGATTGGGCGTCCCACATAACTTACCCAGCTTTGCCAAACTTCTAGATGGCACAAGTACCAAGTTGGGGGACGACACTTTTTATGGGAATTGTAATAGAGATTTTTTTGAAAAAATTTTCTTATCTAGGAAATTTTTTTCTTAGATAGTTAATTCTCTTGAAAAAAATTGTCATAAAGCGGTGCACACTAAACTATTTTTTTTTTTTTTTTTTTTTTAACAATTTACTCAATAATTTCGTCTTCGTCACCTAAGGGCCAGTTCACACGGCTGATTTGGGCACGTATTTGCGCTGCAGTTCGGCTGAAATACGTCCGTAATTACGGTAATCCACAGTTCTCATAGAGAACTATGGATTCCGTCTCTCCTGTATTCGCCGAGCGGGGAGAAAGTGCCATGTCGATTATTTACGGCGTGTACGCGCCGTGGATAACGGATGTCTATGGGCCGGCGAGCTGCCGGCCTCCCGACCCACCCCCGCTGCACGGCAGCCGGCGTAATTGCGGGGCAAACTCCGGCCCCGCAATTACGTCGGCTATAAGCCGTGTGAACTGGCCCTAAAGGTTCTGAGTGAGTTTCAGATAAAGTAAATGTGGATTTTATCATGTCGGCAATGAAGAACATAGAGAAGGTTCGTCTTCATATAAATAGAGAACAGATTTCAGCCAAACTGGCCTTATTGCCCATAGCAACCAATCACAGTGCAGTTTTCATTTTACCTCAGCAGTTAAGGAAATGAAAGCTGATTGGTTGCTGTGGGCAGCAAAGTTCTTATCCTGCTCGGCTGATGCAATAATTGAGTCCCAGCATTTCCCCCGGATGTGTATTATATTTTGGACCAAAAAAAAACCCCAAAACTTCTTTTTTTCCCATAAGATTTCAACTGTAATTATTGTAATAGAATTGTCAACCCCAACGAAAAGAAAATCTTTAAATTAAGGACACTTTTTTTTTTTTCTTTTCCCAAAGTGAATATATAGGAAGTATAATTACCTCTGATAATGAGGTAAATCATTTTACCAGAAATGTGACAAGTTCATGTAGATTGACTGGCAGTAATTGAACACCTTTTCTGGCTAATGACTCCCAAGTGGTTAAGGGAGATCTCCATAACAAATAATTAACCCCTTAAAAGGGTTTTACCACAAAGTGAAATTGACATGGGAATCTGCCAAATTAAATAATAAACATTTTCACCCTTCATCATTATTAAAAATTCTGCACCATTTCTGTTTTAGCTGCTCCCTTAGGATATGTTCACACGGCATCCTTTAGACCATATTTCAGGATATAATTGCGCTCAATACGCCTCGAAATACAGCCTGTAACTACGGTAATTCATAGGAAACAATACTCACAGGAGATGACCAGCTCACTGCAAACAGTCCCAAGCAAGGCAACTCCCAAGGAAGCACGGCTAGAGTAAAACCACCACGCCCTGTAGACAGGACACTTGAAAAGAAATGCCAGCTCCTGCTTGATGAGCTGATGATTAAAACTTTCCTTTATTTTCTCTTGTGTTACAAGGGATAACATCCAACAATGCCTCTTTCAATCAAACAAGTTCCCGCTGACGCGTTTCAGGTCGCTCCTGACCTCTAAACGTAGCGTGAGAGATATGAATTACCTCTGTCTTCCCTAATGCATATTGAGGCGTGTACTGTACGTGCCGCAATACACCATGTAAACATACCCTTAGTGATCCATAGTGTACAGCTCGTCTCCAAGGGATACAACAAGTGACGAGAGCTCCTCAGTCCTGGCCACACATGCTCAGACATCACCCCTACTATCAAGCAGCTGCTGTCAGTCTATTCCTTGTCTAGTAATCACACACACTCACTGCTGAGTGTTCAACTCCAGGTAGTGTCATTCTATTCCATAGAAATTAGTCAAACAGTGCAAATAAATAAAAACAACATCAGTCAGGTATGTGCATTGAGATAACAAAAATCCATGTTTGGTTCCTACAGGTTAGTTGAACTAGAGACCCCTATGTTGGAAGGCAGAAGTGCTAGCCACTTGACTATGTTGTGGCTATTCCCACATCATTACATAAACAGACCTAGTTTCACTAGCGCGAACACACTGTGGGGGAAGGCATGGTGATGTCAAGCCTGCTGAGTCACATGATATGCAGTTCAAACAAATCTTTCACTCTCCCTTTGAATACACCAAAAGCTGAAATGGGACAAACCAGACATAAAATGCCATTGTGGCAAAAACCCCTTTAAGGAGACGGCTCTCTTTGGTCTTCAGGAGGCAATTTTTTTGGTTACTTTTTTTTCTTTGGTGCAATCCATAATTTTTTTTTAATAAGGAACCTGTCACATTCAATGTGATATTTGATTATCTGGAAGCATGTTATAGAGCGGGAAAAGTTGAACATATTGATAAATGTTTTGTAGAGAAAGGTTCAGTAGAACTTGTGTTTTCATTTAATTCGATCCCTGCTTTTTTGGGGTAAGGAATCCAGTGGGCGGCCTTTCAGTAATTGACAGCCTTCCTTGTATGTTTGTGCAAACAGGGATGGGTGTCCAGAATAAGCAGGGATTTAAAAGAAGAAAATACAACACCTATTAAAGGGGTTGTCTCGCTACAAGGATTGCTTTTTATGTTCCAGATCTTGCAAAAACAAGTCACTTTGCAATATAAGTCCATTAGCAGTGTCCTACCTATTCTTCGATATCCCCTCTTGTATGGGCTGCATCAGCTCCTCAGGTCGCTATAGCTACAGACCTGTTTGATCTCTCCTGATAGGTTGCCAGCACTGGTTGCTATAGCTACAGACCTGGCTTCTACTGCAGCCTAGTAGAAGCCAGGAAACACGCCCCTGATTTCAAAGTGAAACCAAGGAAACAGGACTGAGGTAAGATGAATCAATGGAGTGAAACAACCCCTTTCAATCTATCCTCCCAGAACAATATATCAATCGTCTCGGCGCCTCCTGCTCTATAATATTAGCCCCGCAGGTTTAACCTGACAGGTTCTCTGTCTGCTGTTGTAGCTGCATTGGGGCTTGTTTTATTTGTGGCATGAGTTATAATTTTGGGGGTACATATCATTTATAGCATATGGTATAATATTTGTGACAAATAAAAACATTTCAAAAACATAAAGTGTCTTTTTTTGGGCAGCGAGAAGTATGAAAGTTTATTTTTTAAGGGATATGCGGTTTGTGGTAAATGTGACTTAACGACTGTTCATTCCTTTTATTTAGGAAAAGGATGAACAAAAAATTCTTTTTTAGATTGTTGACTGTTCAGGATAAATAAAATGATACTTTTAAAATGTGGGTTGCTATGCATATGACAATACCAGTTAAGTAAACATATATATTTTTGAATTAAAAAAACAATTTATATATTTTATATCTATATATTTTTTAGACGTTTTACTAAGATTTTATTTTCTTCCAGTAGTACAGTATAATAAGACTGTGTAAAACTGGCAGGCATCCTATTACATGCTGCCAATGTAGTAATCTAAAAAAAAATAGGAGCCTTGCTTGCCTTTACTGCATCATCCAGCTGTAATATATACCCATTACCAACCCACATTTGGGAGATGCTATGGAAGTGCAAATGATTTACAGAAGGGCCCCCTCCCTCTAGAAGCTGCTTAGGTGCCATGATCATTATTAACCACAGCATCTAAGTGGTTAAATGGCTGGAATAAGAAGTTCTTTAGATCCCAGCAGTTAGACCAAGAGCCCGGCTATCTATTAAAGGGAATCTGTCGCCAATTCTTTTTTTAACTTCTTAAATCAAGACCCTGATCCATATTATTTTCTTCTTAGACATTTTTATTTTTTAATTATAGATTTCTTAATCTAACAGCAGTCAGATAGATGCTTTACAGCAGCTTCATGCACATAGGAGCCTTAAGACTGACTCAGTCCCATTGACTTCTGTAGGAGTTTTCTAGTCATGCTCTGTGCCCTGGGAAGAAGTCAGTGTGCAGGGAGGGGAGAGAGGGAGCTGTTACTATATCCTATTGTGACTGGTGGATCCTTTGTTAGCTATACATATTGGTGTCACCTTTCATGTAACCCTGCTTGTACTGATCATGAGCAAACTACTGAAAATCTCTTTCTACAGGCTATTATTAGGCCTAGTGTCCAAAGTGAAAAATTCAGGACTTAAGAATTACTATATCAAAAAATATTGAAAGTGATATGGAAAATTAAAAAAAAATAATCCTGAAATATGTGTTTAACATAAAAACCATAGGTCATTTTTGATTTTGATGACACATTCCCTTTAACCACATGTTTTACCCATCATGGAGACTCCACTGCACCGTAAAATAGCACATATAATCCAATCCTTTTTACTGACCTCCTTAAAAAACTTCTAAAAGGTTAAAAATTAGCTTTATTTTAAATAAAAGATTTGACTCTGAGTTTATAGATCACATTATTTTTTGGACTAATTAAAATATAACCTCAAATGAAGTCTCACTCCTCCCCCCAAAAATTTTCTTGTATTTTTTTTTAATTATTATTTTTTAAATGGTTAATTGTAAACATTTAGCACAAATTTGCTTCCCAGCAGACACCTGGATATAGGAAAGTTAACCTCTTATGGACCACAATATGTCTTTTGTCGACAGGTCAAAAATGAGCTGGCACTATTGTCCTGTGCTGGATGAAGCAGGGGCGCAGTGTCGATGACATCCAGAACCCTGCTCTAAGGGCAAGGAGTGAAGATACCTCTGATCCAAACCCCTTAGCGGCCCAAGTGAATAGTGACCATTGCCTCTAAGTGGTTTAAAAGGGAGGTGATTCCCTTTCTTACCCCATTGGCATCCCCTACAATGTGTTTACACGGAGCTGATGATTTTACATGGTAGCCGGGGACCTAACTAAGGCTTCCAGGTCTCAATTCTGTGTTTTTGTTTTAGGCCCTGCCAGAGGTCGAGTCCAGTAAGATGCCTGTCAGTGTAAGGCCATGTTCAGACGGCTTATTTCGCAACGGATTTGCAGCCGTATTTACGGCCGCAAATCCGTTGCGAAATCAGTTACAAACAAGTAACTGGCCGTTTTACATTGATTTTAATGGGAAATACGTGTCGTCGTTCAGACGACACTTATTTCCGTTCCGGATTGCGGTCGCAAAAACAATGTGCATGTCAATTATTTCCGGACGGATTCACCAACTATAATGAATGGGAATGGTGAATCAGTCGGGAAATCAGTTCCAAATACGTGCCACACTTAGAGGCCCTTTTTTTAACTGATTTGCAACTGATTTCGGAACGTATTTACATCGGAAATCCGACGTGAATCAGTTCTGAAATCAGCCATGTGAATATAGCCTAACACCGACAGGTATAATATAATGCACTACATTACTAAGGTGGTGTACTATATGAGCAGTTAAATGATGGCATGTTTAAGTCACCTAGTGAGACTACAAACATTTAATAAAAACATTAAAAAAAATTGTAGATAAAATAGTAGATAAAAAAAATCTAATTTTTCCTCTAACAAAATGTCTAACTACAGAAAATAAAAAGAATAAAACTAAATCAGAATTGGTTTCGCTACAACCCTAATGACCCAAACTACAAAATTATGACATTATTTTAAAACCCAATTTAAAAAAACAAGCCCTCCTGGCTATTTCGATAGAAAAATGAAAAACAAAATGGCTCTTTTAATGTGAAGATGAACAAAATAAAAAGTTACTTGGTCCTTAAAGGGGTTTTGCCAAGACTTTCCATGCCTGGTTTGTCTTGATTCAGCTTTCAGTGTTCTCAAGAGGGGGCGTGTAGGGTTTGTTTGAATAGCATATCATAAGACCCAGCAGGCTGACATCACCCTGCCTTCCCCATAGTGTGTTCACTCTAGTTAAACAAAGGTGTGTTTATGTAAAGCACTGTAAGTAGCTACAATGTAGCTGAATGGTTATCACTTCTGTCTTCCAGCATAGGGGTCCTAGATTCAAATCCCTGCAGGAACCAAATGTAGATTTTTTTTTTTTCTTCTCAATGCATATACCTGACTGAGGTTTCTTTTTTCCTTTTTATTTCCACTGTTTGACTAATTACTAATGAGTACAGAGGACAGGAGTAGATTGACAATTGACAACACCTGTGGTTCAACACTCACTCTGCAGTGAGTGTGTGTGATTACTAAGCAGGGAAGAGACTGACTGTAGCTGCCTGAGAGGAGAGGTGATGCCTGAGCGTGTGTCGCCAGGACTGAGGAGCTCTCATCAATGGTTGTATTCCCTGGAGATGGGCTGTAAATTATGGATCACTTAGGTAGCAGCAAAAACGGTACAAAATTTTTAATAATGATGAATGGTGAAAATGTTTATTTAATTTACAAGCTTCCCACGTCCAGTTTACTTTGTGGCAAAACCCTTAAGATATAAAATAAAGATATGCATTTTTGTGCAGAAATGAACAATTAATGCTGTACATTCCTGCACAAAAACGCTTTAAAAACATACTGTGAACACTTCGGACAGGTTCACCTGCTGGAGCTGCCACGTACAAATGAAACCATGTCCACTAGACGTGGCCAAAGCTTGCAGAGAAGCGCAGATATTTCCTGCAAAATGATGTATCCATTGGCACCTGGGGTGGGCATGGATTTGTGTACTTTTGGCGGTCCAGCAAAGTCATGCGGCCATTGGCCACCCCATTAGGAAGTGGTTTTGTGTATGCGGCATGGCTGCCAGGCCCCGTACAGCTGAGGCACCTGAGCTTCCACCTCCCATTTCTAGTTCCTATCTTGCACCAAATTAATATTAATTTGATCAGGGCCCTTGTCAATTTTGCCTTGATGGCGCCCCTGATATGTGGCATGTGAATTCAGCATTAATGCTGTACGTTTTTGCACAACAAATGCACCAAAAACGCATCTGCGTGTACAGTAAAAGCGACCTTAGGGTGCTTTCACACAGCGCAGTTTTGGTGCAGTTTTAATTGCACTCCAGTTAAACTTCCTTTATTACCAGCAAGCTTCTCTCACTTACCTAAAGGGTGCTTTCACACAGTGCGTTTTTTCAATGCGTTTTTTGTGCAGGAAGGTTCAGCAGTTAATGATGTACATTGCTGCACAAAAATTGCGGCAACAATTTCTGTAAAATCTCGATTTTTGGCATGATTTCTGTGCACCAATGTACAGCATTAATTGCTGTGCCTTCCTGCACAAAAAATGCATTGAAAAAAGCAAGGCTGTGGAGTCGGAGTCGGTGCCCATTTTGCAGGAGTCGGAGTTGGAGTCGGTAAAAAATGGGCCAACTCTGACTCCTAAAATATATAATAAATTGGTACAGTTAGTTCTATGCAGTGCCAACAGCAATAGGAATTGGTCCAGCCAGTGATCCTGCTCCCATATCTTCAGCCTCATCACATGAGGAGTGTAATTGATGACATGGAGCAGGCAAAGCACTGCCACAGGGGAAAAGATTCTGCTCCCATAGCAAACAGATTTCAGCAAAATTTTTCACTTCATATTTACAATTTATTAAAGTTTTTTGTGTTCGAAAGTCGTATCCTATTAATATATTTTACATCAAAAAGCAAAAGTGTAACAATGTTTTGGACTTGTGACTTTCAGGCTCCATATCTCTCCATCCACTGCAGCTTTCAACATGAGACTCCCATCATTTTATAGACAATCACCTTGGCTATCTCATACATAACTTTTACCTTCAACTATTTAGCATCTACTGAGTTCTACAGATTCTGCTCATGTAACTTCATTGTTTGTGTTTTGCTCCTGGTGGTGGGACAAATTGCAACCTGTTCTCACATTCCCTAATAGCACCGGGCAATACGCATTACATAGGTCTGGAATGATGGCCTGAAAATAGGGGAAGAAGCCTCGACTTCAATCTCGTCATAAGAAGCGTTGGCTCGAGTTTGCCAAAAAGTACGAAAAATGGAAGATTGGAAACGGGTGATTTAGAGCGATGAGATAAGTCAATAGACCAGGCTCTGATGGGGGAATGGGAAGAACCAAGGGAGAAGGGGCGAACGGAGCGAGAGATGGAAGTCAATAGACCGGGCTCTGATGGGGCAAATGGGTTTGGAAGAATCGAGGGAAAAGGAGGCTAATGGATCGACAAGCTGGAAGAACTGTCAGGATCGGGAGAGGAAGCCTGAGGATATAGGGAGGGCTCAGAGCCAAAGATGTTGGATACTTGACCAGGATCGATGGTGACCTCAATGCTGAGCTATATGTGAGTGCCCTACAAGATGAGTTACTTCATACACTCGAGTACTGCCGGCTCCCCCGCGCCTCGTGAGTACGCACTGATCAGCGCGAGCTCCAGAAATATGGTGTACTGCGGCGCGTACTGTATGTGCCACAATATACTGTGTGAGCATACCATTAGAGATGAAGAAAAAAGCTGTATTCGTGTAGAAGAGTCCTGGGATCAGATTTTGGTCAAGTCATGCTTGAATCTGATCCAGAGCCCAGAAGGATACAGGTAGAGCCGAAAGCAAAATTTTGATTTTTAGGAGCAAAACAGTACCCATGCAGTTACATGACAAGAATCTGCAGAACTAAGCAGATGCGAAATACTTGCAAGTCACATTTATGTATAAGATAGGTAAGATGATTGTCTATAAAATGATTGTAGCCTCATGTACAAAGCTGTAGTGGATGGTGAGATATGGAGCCTGAAAGTCACAAGTTCAAAACATTGTTACCATTTTGCTTGTCAGTGTCTGTTCTACCTAAGTAGCTTGACTATTGTATCATAAGGTGATAAACAGCCGGATGTTACCATTTTACTACAGTAAAGTTATCACTTAAACATGCGCCATGTATGAGGGAGTGGGAGTCAGGAAAATTGAGGAGTCGGAGTCAGGAAAATTGAGGAGTCGGAGTCAGGAAAATTGAGGAGTTGCAGTCGGTGTCAGGAAAATTGAGGAGTCGGAGTTTGAGTCGGAGCTTTGGCTTACCGACTCCACAGCCCTGGAAAAAAGCATAAAAAATGCACCAAAAACCGCACTGTGTGAAAGCACCCAAAAGGTTTGGAAAGTGATGAATCAATTAGTGTGTTTGTATCCACAAGACTTCACACACGGTCATTGATTACTTACTTGAAACACCTTTCTGAACAATTTAAACAGCTGAAGAAAGCTTGCAGGTAATGAAGGCAGTTTAATTGGAGCACAGTTAAAACTGCACCAAAACTGCACTGTGTGAAAACGCAGCTGCGTTTTTTGATGCGTTTTTTGTGCAGAAATGTACAGAATTATCTTGCTGTGCCTTTTTACAAAAAAAACGCTTCTGAAAAAAAACGCACCAAAAAACACACTGTGTGAAAGCACACTTATAACATGTTCATACAAGTTTTCTTAACATTTTTTTTTTTTTTTGACTCCAGGTTTAAAACGCATTTTTGAAACCACATGTGTTTTACTTTGCATTTACGGTTTGCTGGTTTTGGCTGCATGCTTTTTATGGGTGGAACACTTTTTTATCTTATGCTTCACCAGTAAAACCTAAAGCAAATCCTGCACATTCAGGCAAACAGAGTTACTGATTTAATCGCGCGGTAAACACAGCCTTTGAACCCAGCCTTAGGCTGAGTGCACACTGCGTTTGACTATACGTCAACACTTATATGTTATTACGTATATGTTAAATGTATGCCAAACGTGCACTGTTTGGAGCATATGTTTGGCATCCTTTTTTTTTTGTATCTATTTTCTATTTATTAGCTTTTCTATTGGCTGTTTCCTGTTGTTTGTTGCCGTTTGATTGGGTGGTTTTGTTTCTATATTTATGACGGATACAAACGTATACGTTTGCAACATGGGCACAAACACTAGGACATGTTTTCAATTGACATACATTGTAAAAAAATTTATACTCTTCCATATACCTTTTTTGTACTTGAAAAAGCACAGTGCCCTGCTTCCTCCATCTGGTAAAATTAAGCGCATATTTGACAAAGTGTAAAAACGGACACTATATCAATGCACGTTGCACCTCCATCCACCTATGAGTCAATGCATCAGAACGGATCCAGCATCCATTAAAAAAACGCAGTGTGCACTGAGCCTTATACAGACGTGACCTTTCCTGTCATTGGTGCAAAGTGAACAATTATCTGTGTAAAACGTGACGTGTAAAGCTCCACATATAGCTGTGCTTTTTTTTTTTTTAAACACTCTATTGTTTTTTTTAAGAAAAACATAATAACAAAAGAAGAACATATCGTGTTATAAAGAACACGGCAAAAGAGCACAGTAAGCCACTCCGGGGAACCCCAGCAATTTTTCTCTGTGGCTACAACAAATCAGTCAATCCCTAAGCCATGTCCTATAGAAATCAATGTAGCGAATAGTATTCAAATAACTACAAGAACAATAACATTAACATCACTGCCATCGTCATCATCATCGCAGAGCAAGGGCCAAACTCACATAAATCCACCGTTACTGTGGACCAGGACGTTAAGAACCAAAAGTCAAGCATCGAATAACAATTATCAAGAATCAAGAGGGGTCTCAGGATCTCCGTTTTAATAATCGTCTGAAGACATCAGAGCCACATCTAGGCAGACGCAGGTGGGGAAGAAAGTAGAAACAAAGGAGTAGCCAAGTAGAGCAGACGGATCATACTTTCACCGCTAATCTACCTAGAGTGCCCGACAAAGATAACATCAAGTACCATTTAGTGATGGTAAAGGGTTTCATAAAAGTGTATAAGTCTGTATAGCATGTTTCAATAAATTATCTCCATTACTTAAAATACTTTTCGGTATGTGTCTCTCTTATTCTGATCATATCTAACGTCTCTAGATGTGCATAGTGTTTGACCATTAGGCTATGTTCACACGGCTTATTCATGCCCGCAATTACTGCGTGTGCTGTGCAGCGGGGAGGGGTCGACTGCTCGCCGGCCCCATAGACATTCATTATCCACGGCGCGTATCCCGCCATGATAATTCACATGTCACTTCTCTCCCCGATCGCCGTATTTCGTGAGCAGGGAGAGGAGGCGTAATCCATAATTCTCTATGAGAACTGTGGATTACCGTACTGACTGGGAAGGATTGCACCTGTAATTCGTACAGTACAGCGCGAATTATGGGCTGAAATCTGTCCCAAAATAAGCCGTGTGAACATAGTCTTAGGATTATTTTATCGGTGGATGGAGTGGAGGGTGATAGCCACCTATTTAATAGTCCTCTTTTGGCTGCTAGTAAAATGATATGAATTATGGGTAGGTTAGTAGCTTCAGCCGGAAGACCATGAAAGAGGAGTTCCTGTGGCTGTACGGAAAGTTTAATCTTAAATTTTGAGTAAATAAAGTCCACCATCCCCTCCCAAAAGGACTTCGAGTATGGGCAATTCCAAGTTCCATGGGCTAAGTCAGAGTTTGAGGGATTGTACTTCGGACAAGCTGTGAGACGATCAGGGCAACACGAGTGAGGGGTATATTAAAACCAAAAATTGCACTATGGGCTAAACGAAAATAGGTGTCCCTCCAACGTTCACTAATGACATATTTTCGTACCTTGGCCCAACCTTCTAAAATAATTTGATTGATATTAACTCCCGGAAACACAGATTCCCACCTGCGGAACAGTGAAGTGGGTGGCTTATCTGGAAAAGGATCCCGCAATCCTGCATATATAGCGGATAATGGGTAGGAAGAAGTATGTGTTGAGAGAAAGGAGTCGAAGTGGCTAGGTTCCAAGAAATTAGGGACTATATCTGTGCTTTTTGATGCAGAATTGAGGAGTTTGCTGCAGTATTGTATACGGTAAAAATAATCTGTCACCAGATGGAAACCAGACTCTTCTGTTCTAAGACAATGGATCAGTGAAACCAATTGTAACGGCTCCATGTCAAAACGGAAATCATGATGCCGGTGTGAACAGAACCTAACCTTATTATGAGTGCTTCCTTACCAGTGTAAGAATTATGATATTTTCTGGTCCCCCCCCCCCCCCCCCCCCAATATATTTTTTATATGCATAGCATAAAATAAAGATTATTTCATTATTTTTGAGTAGTGGATACTATTTATATCTGACTTCCGAACATGTGTGTATGCTAAAAAAATAAAACCCTATGACAATCCTTTTGTTTCTTCCTATGATCAGCAGACTGCAATAGGAGGAGTTTTGCTGCAGCTCTTCCGGGATATTTCACAACGTGATAGCAAGTAATTGGTTCATGAATGTGACAGTCAGAAGCTACGTCCCGCACCACCAGCTAGATCTACAAACATTTTATTGTTTCTGAATCAGAAGGCTGGAGAAGAGTGTGTAACAAACTACAAAGTAGATAAAGAACAACAACAAAAAAATCATCTGGTTACTGCACAAGGATTCGGGGCACTGGGAGAAGTTTACTTTAAACAGAAAACATTATTTCTGTCCACAAACCTTTGTAGATAGAATTTTCTTTTATTTTTATATTAGGACTGAACTTTCCTTTGGTAAAAATCGGTGAACAAGACACAACAGGCTGCTAAATACCAAATTATTAGTCATTCGTGAAGTCACTTGATTGAGGGTGTGTTCTCGTGTTCATGTTGTTTGATACTGTTTTTGAAGCCAAAGCCAGGAATAGATCAGATTTCTGTTAAAGGGCTTGTCCACTTCCTAAATAAATAAATAAAAAAGCATAATGCTCTTGGGGCCCCATTAAGAATAAAAAAACCGCATAACGCACTACTAAGTTTTCTGTTGTCATTCTTCTACTTCCAAATGTGCACATCAGTGGTGCAGCAGTTTAGTACCTCTACTTCCAAACAGTGACATAAATCAGAGGCACATGACCACTACAACCAACAGAAGACTGGGGAGACACTGCGCTGGAACCAAGGACCAGGGGAGGGCGAGTATAGTTGTTTTCTTTTTTTAATGTGGCCCAGGGAGTGTTTTATTAATAAATTTTTTATTAAATAGACAACCTCTTACCGACACAGGATATACTGGTACCGTACAGAAGAGTGTACTGATGTTTGCACCTCATGGTGGTTAAGTATCCTAGAGGGACTTAAGTTAAAAAAAAAAAATGTAAAAAGTATAAAAATGAAAAGTATTAAAGGGGTTGTCTCACTACAAGGATTACTTTTTATGTTAACGATCTTGCAAAAACAAGTCACTTTGCAATATGTGTCCAATAACAGTGTCCTACCTATTCTGAGATATCCCCTCTTGTATGGGTGCATCAGCTCTTCAGGTCGCTATAGCTACAGACCTGTTCAATCTCTCCTGAAAGGCTGTCAGCGCTGGTCACTATATCTACAGACCTGGTATCCTCAACAGCTCGTCACTGCAGGCCAGTAGAAGCCAGTAGTAACAAGTAAACACCCCTGAATTAAAAAAAAATGAGACCGAGAAACAGAACTGTAGATGAATTGATGTAGTGAGACAACCTCTTTAATGGTTCAAATTGCCCCCCTTTTGTAATAGGTATAAGTCCAATCTATTAAAATATGACACCATTTATCCCATACACCGAATACCCTAGAAGAGAAAAAAATCCAAATGCCAAAATAAAGGTTTGTTTTGGTCATTTCACTTTTCCTAAAAATTGGAATAAAAAGTGATCAAAAAGTCGATCCCAAAATGGTACAGATAAAAAGCGCACACACACTTCAGCCCACAAAAAATGCATCCTCAATCAGGTCCATAGGTGGAAGAACAAAAAAGGTATTGGTTGTAGAAAATGGCGCTGCAGTGCAAATTTAAGAAGTGGAGAATGTTTGCATTTATTTAGCAGTATTAAAACCTAACTTATAATGAAGAGTGAAGATCGTAAAAACAGAACTTCCGTGAACATGGCGCAAGCACGTGTTTATTTTTCTCCCCACTTATTATTTATTTTTTTACTGTTTCCCAGTACATTCTATGGTACAGTCGATCTAGTCCCGCAAAATAAGTCTTCATATGTAGATGGAAAAATAAAAAGGTTAAGGCTCTTGGAAGGTGAGAAGGAAAAAGAAACGATGTATGCGCTGAGAACTAGGGTATTGTGTGATTGCCACTTCGATTATTCATTTGGTTACTCATTAGTGGTCGTAATGAATAGCGGCCATTTGTTCATGACTAAGCTTAGCTGTAAAATTGGCTATACATTATAGTAAAGGCAATGAAAACAGATGATCTTAACCAAAATTATTATTTACCAGGACAAATTTAACAACGATTGTTCACATTAACTAATAACAAACTTGTCTGAAGAAAGGTCGGTTATGTTTGAAATTTTTCATCAGATGAAAGATTTTTTTTTTTGTCCACGAACGATATTTCTTGGAAGACTCTTATCGGAATACTTCTAACAGCTCCAGAACATTTGATTGGAATGTCATTGAATATGTATGGCCAGTTTTAACGTTGGATTGTACAGAAATATGGACTAAAGTAGGTATGGCTGCATCTGTGAAATAACAGTCCACCAGACAACTTTTGTACAACCTTTAACCTACTTCCCTTGTTTTACCTGCCACCTAACACATGATCCTTGCTGGCTTGGTTCCCCCAATGTCCCAGCGGTCAGCAATGAAAGGTAGCAAGTCAGCTATATTAAATAGGAAAACATCTTAAAAAGCCTTGAAGTGGTTTCTAATTTCCTGGAAAACCCCTTGAATAGGCAAAACATGCTTGTTATAGCTATCTGAAACTACCTACGCGTACTAGTCCTAACATGTCACAAGTAGGCCCCTTTGCTAAATTAGTTGACTAAATGATCCTGCTTTTTTTCCACTACACCTTCTGTATCAGATCACAGCAATGGTGTGCTGTGATGGTGTGCAGTCTATACTGATTATACCACTGTGATCAATGATTGGCCATGATTGCATGCTAAGTACAGCGAACACTGTGAATATACCACAAACATCTATGATGGGAATACCCTCTTAACTTTAAAAGGGCTTTTTAGCCATGCTGTTTCAGTGAGTCACAAGCAATTTTGCACTCACTCTCCTCAGGCTGTGGGTGGTTCTATAGCAGTGATTAGCATGTTTAAATTCTCTAACTTCCTGTAACACCAACAAGTGCAGGAGATGTTATTTCTTTAGTAAACAAAATGTACATGTGCTGTGAGGACTGAAACAGTTGCTTATCTGTCATCTTGTTAGAGATAATTAGTTTGCTCCGGACTGAGCTGTCCATTCATGATGACATCCATACTCCCTGCTCTCTCAGCTGGTTGGATAACCGAATTATGGTCAGGGAACCAGGTAATGCTAGAAACCTGTGTGCACACAGAGCACATAAAAAATCTCTTATCTCACGATTAAAGTAAAATCTAGTGACCAATGTATTTTAGAAAAAGTGTTCAATTAATTGTCAATTTATGTTGAAAACTAATCCTTGTAGTGTGAAAACTCCTTAAAAGGCTGGTCCACACAAAAAGCATTTCCAGTTGGAAATCCACGGGTTTTAAAAACCGTCAAACCAACTGTAAAACCATCCACATAGACCTACACAATGCAGAGGGTGGATTTCAAATCCGATGGTTTTTCAAAAAACTTAGAACATGCTCAATCTTCCTCCATGCAGTGGGGAAAAAAAGTATTTAGTCAGCCACCAATTGTGCAAGTTCTCCCACTTAAAAAGATGAGAGAGGCCATTGACATTATAGGTCGACCTCAACTATGAGAAACAAAATAAGAAAACAAATCCAGAAAATCACATTGTTTGATTTGGAAATAATTTATTTGCAAATTCTAGTGGAAAATAACTATTTGGTCACCTACAAACAAGCAAGATTTCTGGCTCTCACAGACCTGTAACTTCTTCTTTAAGAGGCTCCTCTGTCCTCCACTCATTACCTGTAGTAATGGCACCTGTGTGAACTTATCAGTATAAAAGACACCTGTCCAAAACCTCAAACGGTCACACTCCAAACTCCACTATGGTGAAGACCAAAGAGCTATCGAAGGACACCAGAAACAAAATTGTAGCCCTGCACCAGGCTGGGAAGACTGAATCTGCAATAGGCAAGCAGCTTGGTATGAAGAAATCAACTGTGGAAGCAATAATTAGAAAATGGAAGACATACAAGACCACTGATACCCTCCCTCGATCTGGGGCTACACGCAAGATCTCACCCCGTGAGGTCAAAATGATCACAAGAACGAGCAAAAATCCCAGACCCACATGGGGGACCTAGTGAATGACCTGCAGAGAGCTGGGACCAACGTAACAAAGGCTACCATCAGTAACACACTATGCCACCAGGGACTCAGATCCTGCAGTGCCAGACATGTCCCCCTGCTTAAGCCAGTACATGTCCGGGCCCGTCTGAAGTTTGTTAGAGAGCATTTGGATGATCCAGAAGAGTATTGGGAGAATGTCATATGGTCAGAGGAAACCAAAGTAGAACTGTTTGGTAGAAACACAACTCGTCATGTTTGGAGGAGAGAGAATGCTGAGTTGCATCCAAAGAACCCCATACCTACTGTGAATCATGGGGGTGGCAACATCATGCTTTGAGGCTGTTTCTCTGCAAAGGGACCAGGACGACTGATCCGTGTACATGAAAGAATGAATGGGGCCATATATCGTGAGATTTTTGAGTGTAAACCTCCTTCCATCAGCAAGGGCATTGAAGATGAAACGTGGCTGGGTCTTTCAGCATGACAATGATCCCAAGCACACCACCAGGGCAACGAAGGAGTGGCTTCATAAGAAACATTTCAAGGTCCTGCAGTGGCCTAGCCAGTCTCCAAATCTCAACCCCATAGAAAACATTTGGAGGGAGTTGACAGTCCGTGTTGCCCAGCGACAGCCCCAAAACATCACTGCTCTAGAGGAGATCTGCATGGAGGAATTGGCCAACATACCAGCAACAGTGTGTGCCAACCTTGTGAAGACTTTTGACCTTTGTCATTGCCAACAAAGGATATATAGAAAAGTATTGAGATGAACTTTTGTTATTGACCAAATACTTATTTTTCACCATAATTTGCAAATAAATTCTTTCCAAATCAGAAAATTTCCAAATGGCAGAAAATTTACTATTGAAGTCAATGGGATGGCATGAAAAACTAACAGAAAGCTTTGTGTGTGTATTTTGGTGTGGATCCGCATCGAAAAACTCAATAGTGCTCTATGATGCAAAAACTAATAAAAAAACTAATCTGTAAAAAAAATGCACCAAAACAGCGAAAACAGAGTTAAAAATCCGCTGGTTCTGGTGTAAAATGCTGTTTAAATACTCGTCAGACGAGGCAATTTTAGGATTCAGAATCAGGCGAGTATTTTGTCGTGTGGCCGTATCCTAAACATTCTCCTTTTCTATGAGTCTGACAGCAGAACATTATTGGTGTGTGGTTTCATACCCAAGCTCTCAGCACTCCTATGCACGTATCGCATTACAAAATCTCTCAACATGCCCTGTCAGATACACACATGCTGTCAGACACAGGATCTCCTGTTTAGCATGTGACGAGCAGGAGCCACACACTGTTGTTTTTAATCTCTTCTGCCTCCAAGAGCGTGCCTGCAGCTCTTTTCATTTATGAAAGTTGAAGGTGCATAAAGCATACCCTAAGTGATCCAAATAAAAACTCCATAGGCTATGAAACCTCTGTGCAAATTTAAGATTACAATGGAGATTTAAGAATGCCCTGTACCATTTCTTTTCAAACTGTGAGGCGCCCTACAGTTGGTGAGGCACAAGCCTTTCTATTGTGGCACCATTTTCCGGATCAGCAATATAATGCACTTCTTATTTTAGGCTGGGCTCACAAATTGCATTACTATTTACGTTTTTTTTTTTTTTTTTTCACATTCTAAACTTTATTAGGAACATATCAAATACAGCATATATACCAATAGATCACATAATGCAGAAGTCCAAGATAAGGTAAATACAGCACAAATCTGCCGCGGTCACTGTATAATGCCCAAGGAATTAGCGGTAAATGGGCCTGAGTACCATGGCAGTACATATTCTAGCTACACAAAAATCTGCTGACTATGAGATTAGCTCAAGAATACGGATTGAATGCACAAAAAAAGAAAGAAAGAAGAAAAACAGGAAAAGAATAAATTAAAGGAAGCGCGTAATCTTTCATCTGCACACAGAAAGAACTCCAAAAAAATAAAAAGAAACCAAGTAATCTCTGCAAAGGTGGGGCTATCTAGATATAAGGCTCAATTGGCACAAGTAGAGGGCAGGGGCCATCCATGAACAGCTTCATCCCGGAGAGGAGCCACGCATCCAAGCAATAGCCAACAAGGCCTACACACAGGAGGCAAAGTCCGAGGAAGCAGTAAAGGCAATCCAAGCCCCCCCACACCCAGCCATACTTCTCCCTTCCTTCAATGTTAACTAGCCTCAATTCTTCCATGCGTTGGAGAAAGAAGATCTCCTTAAACCAATCAGATAAGGAGGGGGGAGTTGTGGACCGCCAGAGCCTTGGGATTAAAACTCTAGCTGCCACTAACATAAAGATAATAATATTCCCTTTTAGAGCCAAGATCGCCGATGGAAGCATGGACAGAAGCAGGACCCCCGGGTCATTCTGTAACTGCGTACCTGTCACAGCCATTATTATAGAGATTACTTTTTCCCAAAAGGGAGAGATAGCCGGGCAGCTCCACCAAATATGTGCCATGTTCCCATCGGTCCGACCACACCTCCAGCAATTGGGGGATACTGAGGGGTAGAACCGATGTACCATCAGGAAATGATTTTGAAATTTAATTCATGAAGATGGCAAGAGAGTAGTAACTTAAAGGCCAACGTGTAAGATTTCGTCCAATCCTCCTCTGAGATGGGTCCACGGAGTTCCTGCTCCCAGGCCAACTGATGGGAAGGGGGTGAACTGGTAAGCCCTTGAACAATAAGTCTATATAATTGCGAGATAAGATGGTTAGCGGAGGCACAGCCCCAGCCAATAGCCACAAAAGGGGTGAGGGCCCGGTGCAGGTCCAGCCTCACATTGTTAACCATGTAGAAGTAGCGAATCTGCATCTTCTGCAGCCAACCCATCGACTCCATCCCCTCTATCCGAGCAAGGTCCTCCCAAGTCTTCAAAGAGGAAAGGGTAAAAAGGTCTTGGAAAACTAGAGGCTTGGGATGCCTACGAAGCCCAAGCGCAGCGAGCGCTGGGTTACCAGAGATTGGGGTCATGGGTCTATCAGGTCTAAATAGTATATTGTATACCATATGTTCGCCAGATAAAAATCGTAGTTTGTGCGACCCATGGGAGTGCCACAAGTCTAGCCTTAGGCAGCAAGTCAGTTGCCGTCCACGGAAGCGCCGTCAACGGTGCTTTACATTGCGAGGCCTCCAAGGAGACCCAAAGCTTGGGATGCCCATGGAGGGAACCAGTCCACTACTCTGACCATAGAGGCCGCTAGGTAATAAGCCTTTAGATCTGGTAGGGACAGGCCCCCCTCCTCCCTTGGACTAATGAGCGTGTTTTTCGCTATTCTGGGCTTTTTTGGGGCCCAGATGAAAGAACTGATGCTCTTATGGAGAGTTTTGAAAAAGGACCTGGGGAGGGGGAAAGGAATCGTCTGGAACAGATACAGAAGACGAGGAAGAATATGCATCTTAATTATATTAATACGGCCTATCCACGAAAAGTCTTGCCTGTCCCAGCGCGACAAATCCAAGGAGAGTGTACTCAATATTGGGGCAAAATTCAGCTCAAAAGTATGTAGCAAGTCTGCCGGGATAAGAACTAAGTATTTGAAGGATTTTTGTGCCCATGTAAAAGGGTAAGATTGCTTCAACCTGCCCACCTCCCCGCTCTCAAGACCGACACCTAGAGCAACACTTTTTTGAAGATTAATTTTGAAATAACTCAAAGAACCAAAAGTCTCCAGAACCTTCATTAAAACCGGCAAGGAGGTAGCAGGTTGGGTTATATAGAGCAAAAGGTCATCCGCAAAAGCTGAGCACTAGTGCTGCACATTTTGACAGACAAAGCCCCGAATATCTGGGTTATTCCGTATAGTCTGCAAGAGGTGCTCCATCGTGAGGACATACAAGATGGGGGAAAGGGGGCCTCCCTGCCTGGTGCCATTGCCAATATCAAGAGTTGGCAAAAGACAGCCATTGACATGAATCTGAGCCTGAGGATGTGAGTTGAGGGCCATTATGCGCTGCAGCATCACCGGTCCAATGCCGAGTTCCTGTAGGACAGCGAACAAGAAGCCCCAATCCATCCGGTCAAACGCTTTTTCAGCGTTTAGGGAGAGCAGCACAAGGGGCACCCCACACTTCCCAGCCTGGTGAATGAGCGAAAAGGTCTTTAGGGTATTGTCTCTAGCTTCCCTATTGGGGACAAAGCCCACCTGATCCAGGTGAATCCAATCCCCTAGCAACTTGTTCAGTCTAGTCGCTACCATTTTAGCAAAGAGTTTAGTATCAGTATTGAGGAGGGAGATAGGCCTGTAGCTCGAACAAAGAAGAGGATCCATACCCTCTTTTGGAATTAACGTAATATAAGCGCCCAAAAAGGCCTGCGAGAAGGGACAAGAGGACGAAACCGAATTAAAAGAGGCCAAAATTGGGTCTGTCAACTCGTCAGCCAAAACTTTAAAGAATTTTGCTGTATACCCGTCACGGCCTGTGCTTTTCCCTGCAGGTGAGCCGGATATAGCCGCCCTGAGTTCTTCCGGCGAGAAAGGTCTCTCCAGAGCACTAAGCCTGTCGGTGGGGACCCTAGGAAGTGCCGAAGCTGAAAGAAATTCCAGCAATTTAGACCTATCTCTCTCTGTTGGACAAGCTTTAGGGAGATTATAAAGCTTTTGGTAAAACAGGCGAAAAAAATCCAGAATATCCGGTGTCTTGCGCACCGTTACACCATTGGCAGATTTTACTGTCGGGACAAATAGTGAAGCCTGCTTATCTCTCAAAGCTCGTGCCAGCATCCTACCTGGCTTATTGCTCCACTGATAAAAGGGATTTGCACAAATCTGCCTAGACCTCTTGTGTTTCCGATCAAGAATCCGGAGGATGTCATGGCGCGTTTGCAGCAGGAGTCTGAGATCTTCCTCCCTATTCAATCTCTTATGAACAGCCTCCAACGTCCCCAATCTAGATAAGAGGGCATCCAGTTTCTCACCCGCCTCCTTTTTCAATCGGGATCCATGCTTAATAAGAACCCCTCTCAAAACGCACTTAAAGGAATCCCATTTCAAGTGAGACGTGGGATCGGTAACTATTTACGTTTTTTATTGCAGGTGGTTTTGCAATTAACTGTAATTTGGAGCACAGGTGAAATGCGTTTTTTGAACATAGTTGATTTTGTAATCCTAATTTGGAACAGGTGAAATGTGGGTTAATTAAAAAAGACGCGGTTTTTAATTACTTGTATTTTTGGTGCAGTTGAAAAATGCAGCATTAATGTTCTGATGGGTTAAAAGGAGACAAATTTGAAAGTTGTTTTCCAAGACTTTTGAAAACCTCCCTAAAATCTTCCACTGTGCCAAAATAGAAAATGAACCCGTACTTACCTCTCCCATCACCACCGGTCCAGCGCTGCCAAAGCTCCAAGTTAAACCCCCCACTTCCCTCACTGATGACATCACGTTCATGGATCTGTGGCTGCAACTAGTCTCTGGCCTTCACAGTCATAAGCTTGCTTGAACAGTGATTAGCTGCAGCATCATGTAAATGGCTAAGTTTTCAAGACTTTACAAAAAACACAGTGGTACCTTGGTATAAGTCATTAAAGAGGTTCTCTCACTACATTGATTCATCTTACCTCAGTTCTGTTTTCTTTGTTTCACTTTGAATTCAGGGACGTGTTTACTGGCTTCTACTAGGCTGCAGTAGAAGCCAGGTCTGTAGCTATAGCAACCAGTGCTGGCAGCCTATCATGAGAGAATGAACAGATCTGTAGCTATAGCGACCTGAGGAACTGATGCAGCCCATACAAGAGGGGATATCTCAGAACAGGTAGGACACGGTTAATGGACATATATTGCAAAGTGACTTGTTTTTGCAAGATCTTTAACATAAGCAACCCTTGTAGTGAGACAACCCCTTTAATCTGTTCCAAATCCTTGGACTTCTACCAAACGTTTCCTTTAGGAAATAAAGGGAAAATTATGAATTCGTTCTTACAATAATAACAAGAGGATTATTGTTTATCATCCAGAAAACTACTCACATTCTCCAAAGGCAGGCTGGATGAAGCTGTAATAGTGGGGAGTATGAGCTGTAGCCGGCCGCAAGTTGCCTGTGTTTTTGTAGTGCTAGTTCAACGTAACTGCAAAGGATTGAAGATGGCGGGTCTGCAGGGAGGTAAGTCAGAGAGGTATACCAGAGTCCCAAACCACCTCATAGACAATGTTGCATGCTCGGAACGAGCAGGTTACCATGCAATCTATTCCCTGAGTAAGCCGGAGAGGAAAATTAGAGGATCGGGTGTAAAGATGCGAGAGAGTCAGCGGCTCTAGAGGTACAGCACTTATGAGAGGACCGATAGTGCTTAATAATAGAAGCTGCGTGGAGTTTCTGTGTGCGGCCAAAGCAACGCTCACCTCTGGAAGCAAAAGGCTGCTAAATCCTCCCTTGAGATAATCGGCTGAAAGTTGTGCCGAGCTCCTCCATTGGGCGCCTGCGGCCATGCAGGTCCAGACCCACCTTGAGTCTCATTCCAAGCAAATGTCGTATAACAAACAAAATTTTTCCATTCCAAACAGGACTTCTACCAAGTTGGAGTTATACCAAAGCAGACTTGGGGTATGTTCACATGGCGTGTTGGATCCTTTTTTCGATCCGTTTTTCATGTAACGCATTGAAAACTGCATCCAAAAAAGTTTTGCAATTTGCAAGTTTTGCAAATGCGTTTTTTTGGATACGTTTTGATGCTTTTTTTGGAGGGTTTTTTTTTGGAACCCGTTTTTCAATGCTTTTTTCTTTAAAAATCCAGACATTAAAATTTTAACCCAAATGCTTTTTGTGCGAAAAGCGCATCCCAAAAGTCCCCAAAAAAGTGTGTTGCTTTTTTGGACCCATTTTGGGCACCAAACGCACTCCATTGTTTTCCTAAGGGGATTTCCTTTCTAAAAAGCAAAATAGAAATTGACATGACTGTAAGGGTTTGGTGGGTTCGCTGGACCAACGCAAGCGTGATAGTTAAGAACCCGCCAGGGGGCGGAGCCTAAGTGGGGGCCCGGTATTCACCAGGCCGCCGTAAAGGGGGGGATTGCTGGGGTGAGGCACCAGGGCGCTACCCCTGACGTGATTCTTTCGATGGCGGCCCGGGGGAATGCGTGGTCAGAATCGGGAATTCGGGGACTATTGGGGACAGGGAGGAGGTCAAGGGGGAGGCAGAGGTTCGTGGTCAGAGACAGCAGACGGAGGGGGGCGGCAAACAGGCAAGGTCAGGAACGTAGCGGAACGGACTGGTACACGGGTGATCAAAATTTGGAAAGCCAACATCAAAAGGAATGAACGCACACCCCAAAAATCTGGGCAGAGAGTGCCCGCGGGCGGTTTTACATATTTTAAGGGTCAGCCCCCCGGCAAAATTTGGACCCCAAAATTAGGCGCCCCGGCCCCTTTTAAACCCCCCTGCAACCCAAAAGGAGGGACACGGAGCGTGGACGGGTAAGTAAACTGGCGCCGAGCCCGGCAGCAGGGGGGGATGGTCGTGGGCGGCCCCCCGGGGGTACCCCCACCCGGGTCCTTGCGGCAGAGGGGGGCCCGGGGGGGGGGGGGGGGGGCCCCCGGGGGGGACGGGTCCCGGCCCGCCCCCTGACGTATCCCCCCTTTTGGTTTCCCCTCTTTTTCGGAATTTGGAGAGGAGGGAGACACGATTGGGTTCAGGTTCCCCCTAACGCCCCGGCCCAACCCCTTCCAGTCAATAAGGAAGGCTGCTTCCCCCCCACTGTTTTTATTGCCGCACCTCCTTTTACTCAAAGATGTTATCAGAGTTGGCCCCAGGAAAGGGGAAAAAATCCCGGAGAACGGTTCAGCCCACAGGTTTGAGGGAGAATTATGGAAGGCATTTGGGGATTCGCAGAATAGGAGCAAAACGGAGCTTGTAGGACCAGGTTCAGTTGCCGAAGTACAAAAAAAAGGGCCCAAAACTTAGGGCCTAACTTTAAAAACGGGGGCACCTTGAAAAAATATTTTAACGGACAAAAAACTCAAATCACCCTTAAATAGGGGCAGAGGTCTACGGCACCTGTGGGCCGGACTTTGGTGCGAGGGGAAGACCAATGATGGGCCTTCGTGTGACTTGCCAAGTGCCTTTTTGTCACTATTTGGGAACCCCACGGCAGGAAGTGACCGGGTAGCCAGAGGGAGGCAGGCGGGGATGTAGCCAAACACAAAAAAAAGGGAGGCTCCAGCGGTTTCCCCGAGTCTAGGGAATTATACGAAAATTCCCGCCCAGGGGGAGATCAGACCCAGTTATCCTGACGGGCAGTTTTAAAAAATGTCTAGGAAAGGTCCCTAAGACTTGGTTAACCCTCTCTCCCCTCCCCCTTAAGTTTGAGGGTGGTATGCAGACGAAAAAGTCTGCTGAATCAATGGCCCACAAGGGCCCCCAGAATCTGACAAAAACTGGCCCCCCCTACCGAGACGATAGAAAAGGGAGGCCCGTTAGCCGAAAAATGTGGGAAAAGAAGTGGTGGGCCAGTGGGGGGAAAGGGGGAAACCCGGGGGCAGAGGAACAAGTGAGCCATCTTTGAGAATCTATCAGTCACCCCCCCAAATGACCGGTTTCGGAGGGACCAGGAGGTCAGTGCAAGTCCATGGCTACATGGGACCAAGGTTTTTGGGCACGGGAGGGGCTGAAGAAAACCCCGGGGTTAGACGGAGACTTTTTTAGGGGACGGAAAAGGTAAAAAACCAGGACAAAGTCTCTAAAATTTGACAAAAGGGGGTGGGCCAAAAATAGTAACGAGAAATTAATTGCAGGGATTGTGGGTCCGGATGCCCATGTGCTGGGGAAGTCCCCTTTAGGATTCTAGATCAGGAGAAAAGATTAAAATGTCATCCGGGTAGACAATAACACAGGTGGAGAAGATCGGGGAAAGATCCGTTGAGAAATTTTGGACCCCCCGGGAGCTTTGCAGGGGCCCAAATGGCATACGAGATATTCAAAGTGGGGCCTCTGGGTATTTAAAGGCCGTTTTCCTTCGTCGCCTTCACGGTACGAATAAAGTTGTATGCTCCAGAAAAATCCAACTTGGAAAAAAAAAATTTGCGCCACGCAGGCGATCAAAGCTTCGGATAGAGGCAGGGGGATCGATTTTTTAGGGTGATTTTATTGATTTCCAATAATCGATACAGGGCCCCGGAGATTTCCCATCTTTTTTTTCACAAAAGAAGAAACCGGCCCGGCGGGGGGAAAGGCTTGGATTTGCCTTTACGGAGATTTTCCTGGAATATTCTACATCCCTTGGTCTCGGGACAGAAAAGGATAGACTTCCCCTGGGGGGAGGGAAATACCTGGTTGCAGGTCAATAGGACAGTCGAACGCTGGTGGGGGGAAGGTTTGGGCCTGTCTTTCGGAAAAGACGTCGGCTAGATCCGGAAAGGGAAAATGGGCGTCCCGGCAGAGGCTTCGTAGGCTTTCAGGGGGCGGGCCGTAGAGCGGGCGGAGTAAGGAAGGCTCGCGAGGGGGAAACGTGGGACCCCAAAGATAATCCCCCCGGGTTTTACAGTCTAAAGTCGGGGCATGCTCTTGAAACTAAGGGAGCCCCGGGAAATTCAAAAAGAATTGCGAGGCAGAACGAGAAGTTCAGGTCCCCTTGGTGGGCGCCTTTTTCTGCAAGGGGGGGCGCAGTGCAGAAATCAAATGCGTCCTTTAGCTTCGCCATTGACGGAGGGGGACAAACAGGGTTTCTGCGGGGGGTATTTGAAACTCCACATAGTACGGGAATGGTGCGGGGAGGGCCGCACTGACACCTAGGGATGCCTCCCCTCGAGCCCTATTTTCCGAGATTTTCCCCCGGGGAGCATCGGACAGCCCCCCAATGAAGGGGCAATAACCGCCAAAGTAGAAGCACAGTGCCTCTATGACATTTGAGCCTTTTTTCCCGGTCAGGGGGCTTTCGACTGCATGGGGTTTGTCCCCCCAAACCCATTGGGGGAGGAAAGGGTGGAGGTCTTTTGGAAAACGGGAGCGCGAGGTGGCCGGCGGGGGTCGGGCGACCTCCCGTTGGGGGCGGGTTTGTTGTCTCTCGGAAAACCCGTATATAAATAGGGGTTTGGCCCCAACCGAATCATTCGTCCAGAGCGGATGGCGGGTTCCCGACCGCGCTGTCTTTAATCACCCGAAAGGCCTTGCCAAAGGTCCCCACCAAAGCCTCCATTATTCCACCCGTAAGGTAGGGTGCGGAACTCCCGGGATACGACCCACAGTGGGGCCCCTGACGGGGGTGGAGCAGAGCTGCGGCAGCGAAAAAAGTGCGGCCAGGTTTCCCTCGAAGACGGTGCGGAAACCCCCGGGGGGAAGGTTTGCGATTTCCCCGTAACGGATCTCCTCGGGCCCCATAGCAGAGTGTTTCCCCCGAAAAGAGGCTAATTTTTTAAAGGCCACCTTACCCCGCTTGGTAGGGAATTGATGCCCCAACATCCGATGTGGATGAAGCTTGAATGAAGCCCCGGGCACTTTTTTAGGGGGCACCTTCATAGGTGAGGGGAGCGGCGGGATGCAGAGATGGTCCCGGTGCAGGGAGGTAGAGCAAGGTGCAGGGAAAACTGTTGCTGACGGGGTTTGGGGGCAGCAGCCGTAGGGGGAGGTAGCGGCCGCAAGGTTCTGCATCAGGGGCCGCGGCTGGTCAATACCTGGTTTGGGGGTTTGCGGCCGTCGTGACGTCTGGAGCTCGGAAAAAGGTACCCTGGCGGAATCCAGGGGCCGGATTGTTCGTAAGGGATTGGGGGATTCGCTGGGCCACCCCAAGCGAAATGTTAAGCCACGCAGGGAGCGGAGTTAAGTACCCCCGGGATTCATCAGAGCCCCCCCCAAAGCGGGGGGGCTTTCTCGGGGATGAGGTACGAGGGTCGCTAAAACCCTGACGGACTTGCTTGCGATGGCGGCCGGGGTTAATGCGTGGTACAGAATCGTAATCCGGAGAAGAGTCGGGGACAGGCACGAGGTAGGGCGGGCAGAAAAGGTTGTGGTCAGAACGGCGCGGTCAGGGCAGGCGGCAAAAAGGGGGAAGGGCAGGAAACGTAGCGGAACGGACTGGTACACGGGTTTATCAAAACGGAACTCAAAACTCTCTTAAGACACTAAATGCACACCAACAATTGGCAGAGATGCAGGGGACGTGCACCCTAAAAAGGACCCGCCGCCGGAATTGACAAATTTCCGGGGACGCTGGCCCTTTAAAAATTTTAGGGCTACCGTCGCGCGCCCTAAGCCGAGTACACGCGCAGCCTGGCACAGGCAGGAGCAGGGAGCACAGGAGCGAGGACGGGTAAGTAAACTCGCGCCGGAGCACAGGCAGCAGGGGGATGGTCGCTGGCAGCCGCGGCACCCGCGCCGGACCCCATGTGGGCAGGGGGGGCGGCTGCGGGGGAGCGACGGCTCCCGGCCACCCCCCTGACAATTTTAAAAGTAACCGAAAAAGCTTTAAAAGCGCAGGGGAAACCCTTGGGGATCATTGTCTGAATGGCTAATGTAAATCAACTGCACATTGTTGATCGTTTTTTGGGGGACAAAAACAGATGCAAAAACGGATCTGAAAAAACGCTGTGTGAACATACCCTTATAACGAGGTACCACTGTACTTCTCATGGGACTCTAAAGGGAGTATTAAAGTGGTTGTCTAACTGCATCGATTCATCTTAACCTCAGTGCTCTTCTCTCGGTTTAATTTTTGAATTCAGGGGCATCTTTACTGGCTTCTACTGCCCTGCAGTGATGAGCTGCTGAGGACACTAGGTCTGTAGCTATAGCGCCCAGCGCTGGCAGCCTATCAGGAGTGACTAAAGAAGTCTGTAGCTATAGCGACCTGAGGAGCTGATGCAGCCCATACAAGAGGGGATATCTGGGAATAGGTAGGACACTGTTAATGGACACATATTGCAAAATGACTTGTTTTTGCAAGATCTTTAACATAAAAAGCAATCCTTGTAGTGAGACAACCCCTTTAAGGTAGGTTCACACACGTTTTCCCAGGGTTTTTAAACTGGGGCATGGGCGCAGTGCGGCGCTGCACCTAACATTCGCCGTCCGAGGAGGTGCGCTCATACATGCGGGGAAAAGTTCCCTGCGCCTCGCCAGTGTGTGGGGGCGCAGTGCGGTGACATGGGCGCTGTGCGGGACTTAGGCGCAGAAGGGACTACGCCTCACATGTATTCCGATTCGAGACAGGCTGGAAAACAGCGAGAAATCATTAAAGATGTCCGTGCGGAGTATGAATAAAAAAATCGCCTTTATAAAGGCGTCAAACATTCTCTGAAAAAGAGCTCAAACCACAAAAATAAAAAATAATTAAAAAAAAATCACTTTCCAAAAATCTAGAACGGCGCAAGATCAAGAATTAGGATAATGGAAATTGCCGGGAAATACAGTAATTCAAATTCTGAAAGCTATTCTCATTGGTCGGCAGAAACCGGCCAATCAAAATAGGAGCGACAGTGAACCATTAAAACCTATGGAGAACTATTGACCAATCAGAATCAAAGGCGGGACAGTTCAAAATACAGTAAAAATGCAGAAAAGAGCTGATTGGCTGAGCTAGCGGGAGCTTGGCTATCCCGACCAATCAGAATTGGAGCGACAGGGACCCATTATAGTCTATGGAGAAGTATTGACCCAATCAAAATCAAAGGCGGGACAGCTCAAAAGACAGTAAAAATACAGAAAAGAGCTGATTGGCTGAGCTAGCGGTGGCTTAGCTATCCCAGCCAATCAGAGCGCGAGCTACTTCTCCCATTGTAGTCTATGGAGAGATCGGCGCAATGCAATCTCGGTGCTCTGCGCCGTGCAGCATGGAGTATGAATAAAGAAAAACATTTTTATTAAGTGTAAAACATTATCAGATAAAGAGCCGAACCCTTCTCTAAAAATAAATCGGTTAAATCGCTAACAACGCGTTTGACGCCGAGACCGGCGCTACATAAGGAATTGCAATAGAGAGAATTGCCGGGAAATACAGTAATTCAAATTGTTTAAGCTCTTCTGATTGGTCGGCATAAACCAGCCAATCAGAATAGGAGCGACAGTGGCCCATTCTAACCTATGGAGGAGAATTGACCAATGAGAATAGGAGCGACAGGGACCCATTCTAACCTACGGAAAAATATTGACCAATCATATTCAAAGGCGGGACAGTTCAAAATCCAGTAAAAAGGCAGAAAAGAGCTGATTGGTTGAAGCGGCGGGGGCTCGTCCAGCTTAGCCAATCAGAGCGCGAGCTACTTTAAATGATAATACTGCCGAAGTTGTCCCGATGTGTATATAAAATGAATAGTAATATGGGGGTAAATAAAAAAAAAAAATTAATTCAATAAAATCAGGTTTATTTCTTTATTTTCGTTAGCCAAGGATCAATAGTATGGGTGTAACGAAAATAAAGAAATAAACAGGATTTTATTGATTTAATAAGGAGGAGAAGCAGTGAGAGGACATGCAGGGGGGTTGTGTTTATTGGCAGCGACATGCAGGGACCAGAGGCCGTGAAGAGCGGGGGAGGGTGTATTGGCAGCCACAGGGATGTGTGTATAGGCAGCCACAGGGATGGAGGAGAGGCAGTGAAGAGGATACAATACACACAACCCCCCTGCATGTCCTCTCACTGCTTCTCCTCCTTGCCTGCCAATACACACCTCCCTGCCCCTCCTCTTCACTGCCTGTCCTTTGCATGTGCACGACCTGGGCAGGACAGAATGCTTCCCTGACCAGTAAACAAACACCGTTGCTAAGCACATGTAAACCAGCCCGTTCTCTAAAACCGTAGCACTTTGCCAATAGTAACCAAGGACGTACATCTTTAGATTTTTGGTCCCCACATTTTCAACTATGATCTTCGTAGTGAGACAAACTCTTGTTTATAGAAGGTTTCAGCTCTTTTTCAGAGAATATTTTACAACTAATAAAAATGATTTTTTTATTCATACTCCATGCCGCACGGCGCTGAGAGCCGAGATTGCATTGCGCCCATCTCTCCATAGACTACAATGGGAGAAGTAGCTCGCGCTCTGATTGGCTGGGATAGCCAAGCCCCCGCTAGCTCAACCAATCAGCTCTTTTCTGCCTTTTTACTGTATTTTGAACTGTCCCGCCTTTGATTTTGATTGGTTCAAACTTCTCCATAGGCTATAATGGGTCCCTGTCGCTCCTATTCTGATTGGCCGAGATAGCCAAGTCCCCGCTAGCTCAGCCAATCAGCTCTTTTCTGCATTTTTACTGTATTTTGAACTGTCCCGCCTTTGATTCTGATTGGTTCAAACTTCTCCATAGGCTATAATGGGTCCCTGTCGCTCCTATTCTGATTGGCCGAGATAGCCAAGCCCCCGCTAGCTCAGCCAATCAGCTCTTTTCTGCATTTTTACTGTATTTTGAACTGTCCCGCCTTTGATTCTGATTGGTCAATAGTTCTCCATAGGCTTTAATGGTTCACTGTCGCTCCTATTCTGATTGGCCGGTTTCTGCCGACCAATGAGAATAGCTTTCAGAATTTGAATTACTGTATTTCCCGGCAATTTCCAATATCCTAATTCTTGATATTGCGCCGTTCTAGATTTTTGGAAAGTGATTTTTTTTTATTTTTGAGGTTTGAGCTCTTTTCTGATAATGTTTTCCGCCTTTATAAAGGCGATTTTTTTTTGGAATCATACTCCATGCTGCACGGAGCGGAGCGCCGAGATTTCTTTTGCGATCTTTTGTATGCTTCCTTGCATGTTCCGTTCTTGCTTCACTTCGCCGCCGCCAGAGCATTTAGACCAAAATAAACTAGGTCTGACTGTCGGAGCTGCAGAGCGCTGCATTGCGCCGCGCTTTGGCGAGCCGCGATTGTACATGCCTAGGAGTTTTCGAGCGCGCCGCGTCCCACCTCGGAACGCCCACACCGCGCCCCTTGCCCGCCCCTTCATGCGGGGCGCAGATGAAAGTGGTGAACGCTGCGCCTAACACTGCCTCCCTGCGTCCGACGGGGATTCGGGCCTGGAGGCGCAGCTTACTCCAAAAAACAGGCGTAAAGCCCGTTCATACATGTCGCCCCTAGTCTTTAAGTTTAAGTACACTACTTTGTGCTTCATGATGGAAATGTACATCACGAATTGCTGCACCATGATGTACATCCCAGATCCTGCTGCAGCTGCCATGGTCGGGGGAAAAGAAAAATTCTAAACCTGCCAGTAAATAATGGTCGTAGCCTTGCACATGAGCAGAAGTCCCCTTGTGATTGTGCTTACTTGTAGAGTTAGCATGGAGACAACCCAGAATGTTACAAAATTCCCCACTGCTTTCTTATCTGTATGCCGATAAGGGTATACTTGTATTATGTCCCAAAAAAAAGTGTATATATCTGTATGCACAAACACGTCAGCATATGGTTAATTTAAAAAAAAAAATCAAGTTAAGGTCTCTACAAGAGACAGAAATATGTAAAAAATGTTTTTATAAATGAAGTTACACTTTTACACAATTTATTTTTACCTTTTCTCATAGTTGATGTCGCATTCATTTTTTCTGCCTTCCAAAAAGCCATCATGTTTTTCCCCATCTGCAGGGACATATTAAGGATTTTTTTAAGGGGTAAGATGTAATTTTTAATGGTACCATTGACCATACCATATAATGTATTGTGAAACAAAAACAAAAAATTATTTTATGTGGTTGAACATAAAAAAAAAAAAAAAATTGCATCATTTTTATGGGGATTTCATTTTTATGGAGTTCGCTGTCTTTATAAATGCCATGCTATCTGTATTCTGCAGGTTGGGACGATCTCTGTGATGCCAAATTGTTCAAATTTTGTGCACCATTTTCTGTGACCACGATCTATATTATTTGTCCAGCTATGGACATAAGTGAGGGCTCGTTTTTTTTTTTGTGGACTGAAGTGCAGCGGTTTTGGTACCCTTTTGGGACATGTGCAACATTTTGATCACTTTTATTTTCAATTTTTTGGCAAAGCAAAATAACCCCTCCAAAAAAATTGACAGTACGGGATAAATAATGTTTTTCCATGAGTTTTACAGATGAGACAATACCATTTAATATTTAACTTTTTTATTATTTAATTTGTAAAATGGCAAAACGGGGGTGTTTTCAACTCTTTTATTTATTTTTTTTTTAAACTTCTTTTTCCTATACTTTTAATTCCATAACGGTACTTAAGTGCGAGGAGATGCAACCACTTGGAGGGTATGTTCACATGGCAATATTGCGGGACGGACTTCAGGGAGTAATTGCGCTGCAATATGCCTCAAATCCGGCTCGCAATTACAGTAAAATCACAGCATTCATTGCGTGCTATGATTTTATAGTGTATTCCCTGATATGTACCGTGTGCCGGGAGAAAGAAATGAAAAACGAAAGTGAAGGGTGCCGCGCCAGAATGCTTTTGAAATACGTGCTGTTATGACAACTGATCAGCACCACACAATTTCGTGGAGGGGTGTATGTTGGGGGGGTGGAAGGGATTAAACCATTACATGGTTTAGTGACATGTGCATGTTGTAGTTTAGTGCAACATCCAAAGAGTTAAAATGCCCCATATCCTGGATGCTAGCAACAGATTGTAGCTGTAACAATAGCCATTACCTGTGACATATGGAGCAGACTCAGTAAGTCCACCTCTTGCCGACCTGATGATTTAAAATGTTGGTAACGGGTTAAATAATGTTTTATTTCATAAAATATTACACAAAAAACAAAGGTTTAGTATCTAAAAGGGGTTGTCTCGCTACAAAGATTAGCTTTCAACATGTTGGGATCACTAAATAAAGATGTTTTCCAAATATATTGCGTTGTTCAGACAAAAGCCAGTAATTACTGCTGTTTACTTTAACTCAGAAGCTTCCCTGGTCCTGAAAGCATGAGATTTATCTAATTAGCAGAGGTCTGAATACACGGAGCCCATATGCTAATTACAGACAGCATGACCAGGAAGTGACAGAGCAAAGCAGCATTATTTTATTCATGCATCCTATAAAACTTTGAGATGGAACAACCCCTTTAAACCTATGCTTTGAGATTCCATCCCAATCTTTATAAAGTTTTCGCTAGATTGACATATTGCACTGCATCTTCTAAGCTTCTCCTCACACAATGGTTCTCCCAGAAACCCAGATGATCAGAGAATGGAAGCCAGAACAATTCACTTGAATGTAGCTCCATTGCAGTTTCCTGCACAGTAAAGTTGCAATGGTGCCGTTGTGCAGGAAAAAACAGTAAGGGTGCATTTACACGGCAGAGACCCCAGAATGGTGGGACAATACCGGTCTTTGGTCTTTTTGTCACACAAGGGGCGGCTTTTGTCTGCGGTTTGTGGATTCAAGCCCTCCCCCTTCACACCCACATGTTCATGTTCCTCCCGAAAACCGGGCGGAAAAATGAACATAGTTACATAGTTATAGTACCGTAAAAAAAAAAATCCAAACATCCTCTATGCTTTAGATTTGCGCCACAGCGATGTTTTCTGCAACCTATAACTGTTTTGTAAATCTACCTATGGACCAGAGTGAGGGTGCTTTTTTTTTTTCTTTTTTTTTTTGCAGGCTGAAGTTTGCTTTCTGTTGTTACCATTTTGGCATAAATGCGACTTTTGATCACTTAAATTTTTAGGAGAGGTGAAATAAACCAAAAAAACCACAATTTTGGAAATTGGAATTTTTTTTTCTTCTACAGTGCTCATGATAAATTATGTTATATTTTAATAGATCAGACTTTTATGGATGTGGCGGTACCAATTATGTGTAACTTTTTTATTTTATTTGTAAAATGGCAAAAGGGGCGTGATTTGAAATATAATTTTTTATTATACTTTAAAAACTTTTTTCCACAATTATATCGAGTCCCTTAAGGGTACTTGACCACAAAGGAGCCTGATATGTCATTTAACTCTATTGCATTGAATAAACAATGCAATGGATGTTGATTGGCTTACGCGTTTCGGGTGTCAACAAAATCACCCTTAGTCATAGCATACAAACATATTGAACAACCCACTCTTATATACTAACCACAATAGAATCATTAGTTAATCACCTGAACGCCACCTTCCATGAACACGGAACGCTGTATCTCTAGTTCCAGTGCGCCCAATGCTGAGGCTGGTATAGACATCCGGACATGCGCAGGAACACAAAAGAATCCGATACAGAAGATGGCAAAAACTAAACAAGTTCGCCAAACTTCGGGTATACTGTAAGTTCATTAGACACGGTACGGGACTCTGCGTATAACTATAAATAGTTATTTCTATAGAACAATTTTAGACCAATGCCTAATAGTACGGCTTCCTAGTGTGGAAGATATACGACAGTGATACAAGAGTTCTCGTTGAAAAAACAAAACTGTAATAAATGACAGACATACCATGTAATGTGATACATTATAATCCCTAATTCATAATTAGAAATTTGTCCATTTACGGAATAAAGCAAGAGACAAAGAAGAGAGGGAATAAAAAAAACAAAAAACCTTCAATTATAACCCCTAATAGTGGAACATCAATTCTCTCCTTAAATTGAGACCTTGGGGTACAGATGTATTTAAAGTAAAAATCCAAAATGCCTCTCTGTCATGCAAAATTAGTTTGATATCACCTCCACGTACTCTCTTAAGTATTTTTTTGAATACCTATAATTGGCAATCCACTAGGATTAGAATTGTGCATATATCTGAAATGGTTCGATAAATTAGATCTTCTTCTAACAGATATGCTAGATATGTCCTTCAAATGTTCTAAAAAGCGCACCTTAATTTTTCTAGAAATACTTCCTACATACTGTAGGTTACAAATTGCACATTGCGCTAAGTAGACTACGTGGTTGGAATTGCAATTCATAAAATTTTTGATGTTTTGATTATTTGTAAATGTTTTGGTGTTGCAAACATATTTACATGTTCGGCAAGGAATACAGCCGCACTTAAAAAACCCTTTCTGTGTAAGCCAAGTACGTTGTGGTTTGTGTGTTAATATTAAGTTTGGGGAAATTAAATCACCCAACGTGCATGACTTCCTGGGCACTACTCGACAACCCTCAGATAAAACCTTTTCCAGTACCGGATCCTCCATCAATATAGGTAGATATTTTGAAAAAAAAAATTTTATTTAAAAAATTGAGTAGTATGACCCAGTACCAGCGTAGGTTTATGATTTTTAACTAGTTTACGTCTCTGTTTATTCAAATTAACCAACTGGTTTCTATCTTTGATGTCTACAATACTTGATGCACGTTTTAACATCCACTTTAGATATCCACAATGGGATAACCTCTCGCGGATTTGTCTGCACTCCTCCCGATAATCCTCATTGTTGCTGCAATTTCTTCTAGCCCTAATCATCTCCCCAACTGGGATAGACTTATGCACATGCTTTGGATGGAAACTTCTGCCTGGGTGGAAGGAAGTGTTAGAATTGCAGATATGGCGGCGATGGAAGCCTTCACAAGGCCTCCAGCCACCATGTAAAAGATCGGCATCTCGTAATTTCACGGAGTGAGGAACGGCTGCACTTCTTGGCATTTAAGGGGTTGAACTGCAAAGATCAGAGTCGGTTCTGATCTCTGCTGTTAGTTGTGGCTGTTAGCTGTATCTAACAGCCAGCACCTGCCGCACATGTAGTGAGCCTGCTCCACACTCCCTTAACACTGTCATGATGTTTGCATTAAGAGGTTAATGTATATATTGATATATATAGATAGATATGTAGATATATATTATATATATTTTACATCCTACATTGTAGATTCATATTGAAGTCATGATAACTATAACGAAATATTTATGTATATATGGAATTAAATAACAAAAAAAAATGTTTAACAAACCAGAATATGTTTTATATTTTAGATTCTATAACGTAGCACCATTATGCTCATTGGCATAAAAGTAAATAATCTTTAGTAGAGTTTATATAAAAAAAAAAAGAAAAAGAAAAGCACCACCCCGCTCACTTGGTGCAATCTTCTTTTTATTTAAAATATCTGGTGCATACAGCATGGAGACTATGCTGACCAAAGGTTTTGGGAAACCTGAGACCAAAATAGCTGGAAGTACAATCTCAGACAAAAAAAAAACAACATGATAGATTTCTTAGTAGCATTGTCTGAAAAATTAAGTACGACCTTACTGCACCCCTAGAGGCAGATGTATCTAGTAGCTGCTAATCAAATTCCCTTGAAAAACTGATTATCAGAAAGTGTGATCGCCTTTATAAAAGATGTTGTGGTAGTTTGCTGGTGTGATTTAAGGTAATGTCAAACAGGAAAGACATCGGCAATAATCTTAAATAAAGAATTGTTGTCAAATAAATACAAAAATTCCAGCTCACCAATGCCAGCGGAAGCCCGGACTTGGCGAAACAATGCAAACAATGAAGAAAATGAGGAGTTGTCCAGCTTCCGATAAAGATGATATTTTTATTGTGTACATGACGCATGAGACACAGATCAATAAAAGGGCCTGACACGTTTTCAGGCCTGAAACCAACAAGATTTTCTAAGTCCTTTACAACCCCTTTAACCACTTAAGCCCCAGACCTGAAAAGTAGTTAACGACCAGAACATTTTTTTAGTTTTTGCCTCCTTGCGTTTCAACAGTTGTAACTTTTTTAGTTTTTCAATGACACTGTTGTATGAGTCCTCGTTTTATTTGAGATGAGTTGTACTTCATGGGGGAATAGTTTAAGTTCACTTATAAATAATTGCTGATTTTTTTTTTTTCTACATTTTTTTTTACATTTTTTTTTTACACCATTCACATCTCACACTTAATAACAGGTTATTACGGTCGTGTGGATACCTAATATGTGTAGGGTTTTTTTGTGTGTGTAATAAATGCACAATTATTTTTTATTAAATTGTCAGGGCTAGGCTGTGCTCAGGCTGCAGGGATCAACAGGCTGCAGCAGCTGATTTGCAACCCCACCCTGATACACTTGCTGCTGACAGCTCTGTGAGTGACAGACGCCCAGCCACTCCTGACAGGGGGCGTGTCGCACCAGCCAATGGGAGGACCCGGAGACCGCTCCAATCAGCTGCAGGGGCAGTATCCAGGAATCCCATTTAAACTCCCTGAAGGCTGAGTGCAGCGCCTGTGATATTCCTGGCTACCTTGTTACTTGTTATTGTGTTTTGCTTATCCGTATACCTGACCTCGGCTTGTTCTCCTGACCCCGGCTTGTCTCCTGATTTTGTACCTCGCTCCCGTTCGTGTTTGACCTCGGCTTGTTTACGTTTATCCCTCTGGTTCTGATTTGTGGCTTGGCGCTCCTATTTGATATTGACCCGGACTGTCTTACTATTCTACTTTCTTACGGCCCCAGCACTTTAGCAGAGCAGGGACTGTCGCCCAGTTGCCGCCTGCCGCCTAGGGCAGCACGTCAAGCAGGCAGGGACAGTGGGCTGGGTTCCAGTCAGGGCTCACTGCACCTCCCTTGACGTGACATAAATATTTATTTTTAGTTTATTTATTTTTTTATTCATTTTTTTACACTTTTTATGTTTTTTACTTTTTTTTAAAATCCTATGAAGGGAGAACTGTTTTTTACATTTTTTTTTAATTTTTTTTTACACTTAGTAATGTATTGGCATATTTATATATGCTAATACATTATAATCTGTGCCAGTCTGACACAGGCAGTGATCAGGACAGCACACAGTCTGTCCTGGTCACTGGCATATTACACAGACAGCCCTGGGGCTACTCTAGGTCCCCAGGGCTTAATGTGCAGCCATTCCCCGGCTCTGTTGGGTCACCAGGCGTTCCGATCACCCGAAAGAACAGGGAAACCCTTTGATTGTGCTGCGGTGACGATTCGCCGCAATCAAAGGGTTAAAGCACCGGAGTGCGGAGGTTCCCCTGTTCCCCGGAGCTCGCAGGAGATGCTTTGGGATCAGGGCTGTGTAGTACAGCCCCGATCTCAGTGCAGCTGCGGCGCCCAGAGCCGCAAACTCCGATGTCTGCAGCCACGCCAAAAGATGTCGCCGTAGACGAACGACCTGCACCAGCCGACGTCAAAAGTCGTAAGTATGCAAAGCTGTATCTAAACCAACCATAATACATCTGGAACAGTGTTCTTTGGACAGATGAAGCCGATGATGTTTGGCCATAATGTACACTACCATGTTTGGCAAAAACCAAACACAGGATATCAGCAGAAACGAACCTACTGCAAGCACAGTAGTGAAAGGGGTAATGATTTTGGCCTATTTTGCAGCCACAGGACCAAGACATCTTGCATTCATAGAATCAACCATAACTGAAGCAACATTGTAAAGAAGAGTTGGCCAAAATTCAATCAGAATGATCTGAGACTGATAAAGTTGTACAGAAAATAAATGCTGTTATTGCTGCTAAAGAAGGTTCTGCAAGCTATTTATTCATAGGATGATCTTAGTTGTTAATTTTTTGTGTAGTTTTTGTTAAATAATGAGATGGAGGAATCTATTGTGGTTGTTCTTTTGTGGTTGTATTTACCTACATTGAAGACCTTCTAAGGAACAGAATTTTTTTATGCCTCTTAAAGTTTATACTACTGCCATTAATCTTTCATTTCAGCTCTCAGCTCTGTCGTACAGGAAGAGTTTAACATAACCCCTATATGTAAACTAGGGGTGTTTTTGTCTATTGTGTCCCACCCCTGGGTAAAGATGTGATCATTTATTTCATGTACAAGTTATAGTTACGTTTCTAGAGCTGTTTTCTATTCAAATCAGTGGCTTTTTAATTTACTGAGCAATCAGTAAACCTTCTAAATCTTGACAGATTTATGTATAGTCATTCATTTTGTTTGTAGAGATATGTTCTTTAAATAAAAAAGGGTTATAGCTATTTATTTTTAAAAATATTCTTGTGTGGGTAGAATTCCTACTGCATGGTTTATTCTTTTTATAGTTTATGGCAGCTGAAATAAATGGGAGCCGATTGGCAGAAAAGTTTTTACTACAAGTGGACATAATTTTAATAACAAAACCTCTGTACACCATCACAGTAAAGTTTTTTTTTTTTTAAATTACATTGAGATGTAATTGAAAACTTCACAGCTTTAGTTCAAGGGCTTTGACAAAAATATTGAATTAACGGTTTAGGAATGACAGACCTTTGCTTTACCTCCCATTCCTCTAATCTTACAGACTCAAAAGTAATTGGACAAGTGACTGATAAGCAGCTTGATGGCCAGATGGGCCCTGAGCCCTCAGTATTTCATAAAAAATAAGCAGATAAAGTATGCGTTCTTATGTGGTGTTACACCATGCATTTTTATTGAATGCAGGAGGTTTTGTAATTAACTTCAGTGTAAGGTAACTGGAGTTAATTACGAAACCAACTGCATTCAACAAAACGCATGCATGAGTTTGCCACTAACTCATGTGGCTACTGGCGGCCACGTGGGGCTGTGGCTCTCTGCTGCATCGTGGCTACGCCAAAACCGTGGAGACTTGTATGTTACTTCTTGAATCCACGAAGAGCTCCCTCCCCATCTTACTGAACCACTGTTGCCCTCTATATGGGGTAATTGTCATCCATATCCGTTTTTGTTTTCTTAATCTGTATCAATACCACATAGTTATACGTTGGACATGTTGGAACTGGGCATTATTACAGCCTTAGTAACCATGTAGCTGCATAAGTTACAGTTGTAACTTGACTAACTAGTCTTCCACGAGCCTTTTTAGGCTAACCTTAACCCACATCACTGCTCTAGTCCACTTGCTCTACAGAACTTGTACAGCAGGCCAACTCGCTGGGTTCTTGATTGCTTGCACATTTTCAGGGCTGAAGCCTACTCACAGTCCACCCTGACCCGGTTTTAGCTTCCTTTTGTTCTGGAATACCACTCAGAGCTCTACTAACTCAATTGCTATAGGGCTGAAGTACTTCACAGCCTAAAAGTCCGTACACCTCCCTTTGTCAACTCAATGACTGTCTTTCCATGATGGTAACCAGGCCTTGCTATGCCACACCACTTTGGCGCTACAGAACCTCCAGGTTTAACTCACAACTTAAGACAACTCTCCACTTAGCCACACCATAGCTCACCTTCTGTCCTTAAAGCGGTTGTGTGAGAAACCAGAAAAATAAGAACATATAATGGAGGAATACTAAGGATAAGCAGTAAATACTTGTCACAATACAGTGTGTGAACTGCTTACAAATGCTGTTATATCACATATTATTGCTATATTGAATCCTTCTCCTCACTGGGCTAGTGGGCGGAGCTACAGTTGTTACATGTGCTGTATGAAAACTACTTTTCCCATAACAGCCTAATTCCCCCAGCTGAATTGTAGATTCTATATACTATATCCACACCAAATTCATTTATATATAGCAATGTATACACATATATATGCACACTTCATCTCTGAAGCTGACTGAGCACAGCACACATGCTCAGTTATGCCAGTCAGCCTAACCAGGAAGTAACTCACATAGCCTGTCCTACTGCTGTACTCTTTATTTCAGGACAAGTCTCTGCACAGGAAGGAGCCTGGTGACCATTTTCTTCTGGTATAATGATTATCCCCTTGACAAAACAAGCATACCTTTTCTAATAAAAAGTCTTTAGGCATTTTTTCATCATGACATGTAGTTTATATATTTATTTTTCTTCTTTTCCCAGAGAACTCCTTTAAGTAGGATTCACATCAAACAAGCTTAGAAATAGGGCCTCATTTATCAAAAGTGTCTAACAGAATATCTTTGTTGCCTATAGCAACCAATCAGAGCACCGCTTTCATTTTTCCAGAGCAGAAAGAAAGAAATGAAAGCTGAGCTCTGATTGGTTGATATGAGCAACAGACTGTCCTACTGTTTGACACTTTTGATAAATTAGACTTATAATTTCTTCCTCAGCCAGTCTTTTAGAAACCACATGTTGATCGACCGCGTATTCCCTTTGCTTGTGCCAGGTCCTCTGCCCTCTGCCACCAGTGTTGTGATGCCACAAAGTTTACACCTACATCAGCACCAGCCTCTTTGTGTGCCCATCGGCACCTCTTCCTGCAAGCTGGCATTTTTACACATTAACAAATCTTTTTTTGCTTTTATGTAAGTGGTAAAATAACATTTGCCCTCTCCCCTACTTACAAACTCCGCAGCTAGTGCTGTGCATAGGTTCCAGACTTTAGACAGTCTTTGTCTTTTTTGCCAGATATGACAAGTCATCTTAGGCTATGTCTCCACGGCACAGCAAAACAATCGTATTTTCGCCGGTTTTAGTATTCTAAAACCGCCGAAAATACGATTGTTCAGGAAGCCCATAGACAATAATAGAAAAAACAACCTGTAGTCTACACAGGTCGTTTTTTTCTCTGCTCGGCTTCTGCCGCTGGCGTATTACACAACATGTATAATACGCCGGAGCTTTGAGTTTTTTTGTCGTCTTCCTATACAATCAATGTATGGGCCAACGGCAAAATAATGAGAAATGACCACGTTTTTTGCACTGAAAACGCGGTGGTGCATCGGACAAAAAACGGTCGGCTTTCGGACGTTTTTTGCCCGATGCAGTGAGGATTTAGCCTTAAGGTCTTGGAGTCCATGCCTTACAGGGGTTTTGCCGTGATCTCATTTCATACCTCCTGCATCCAGCTCTGTAGCTTGGTGTTCTCAGAAGGGGGCATGTGTGATTTGTTTGAATTACATATCATGTGGCCCAGCAGGATGACATCACCATGCCTTTTCTCACTCTAGTCAAAGAAAGGTCTGTTTCTGTAAAGAGCTGTGAGTAGCTACAATGTAGCTGATTGGTAAGTTTTTGCCTCACAGCACAAGGATCCTAGGTTAAAATCCCTGCAGGAACAGACCTCATTGAGGTTTCTTTTTTCATTTATTTGCAGTGTTTGACTAATTACTAAGGAGTACAGAGGAAAGGAGTAGAATGACAGCTCCTGGGGTTGAACATTCAGTAGCTACGTGAGAGGAGAGGTGAGGTGATATCTGGCCAGGATTGAGGAGCTCTCAGCCCTGGTCGTATCCCCTGGTGAGGAGCTGTACACTATGGATCACTAAGATTGCAGCTAAAGTAGAAATGGTACAGAAGTTTTAATAATGATGAAAATGTTTATTTTTTAATTTGCAAGCTTCCCACGTTAATTTTGCTCTGTGGCCAAACCCCTTTAATGGTCTGGATTGTTTTGAGGACACAAGAGCAGTGTCTGACAGGGGTGCTATTCACAAAACTACACTGTCTAAACAGTAATCGGGGTGCTATTCACCAGTGGAGTGGATTTTTGGGGCTTTCTTACAGCTGCTGTGCATGAATGCATATACTGAACATAACTCTTGCTTTCTCCTCTCTTTTTCTGCCTTTGTCACTGAAAAGAAGCCCAAAGGCTAGCATGCCCAAGGGAACACAATGCTCAGTGGTCCACTATGCCTAGAGAGCCACCAAGAGTTTCCCCCTGTTCTCCTGTGGGCCAGTCCGAGTCTACACAAAAGAACCTAAACAATATTAGTCAGGAAGTTTTAATCTTACGTCTGGAGTACGTTGGCATGACATACGTGGGTGGACCAATAGACTTTTCTTAACCAAATATTAACCATGTGTTTCCTTTTTGGTATACATTTATTTTTGAATGGGAATCCCACACCAAAATAAGTAGACTACAGAACATATGTTGTTGTTAATAAATATATATATATATGTATATGTAGATAGATAATTAGATGTTTTAGGACAGTGATTGGGAAGGTGGTGAATGTCGTATATAGTTTACCAAGGATTCTCAAATATACATGGTAAAGGGTTCAATGCCTAGACTAGGGCTTGGTTTCTGTGCACAGGCCTAATTAATAGGTGCAGCTGTGCTGAGGGGTTTATAAGCCGTAGCTGCACTGTGGCCTGGTCTCTCTGGACGGAGCAGGGTGGCTGCTAACAAGGTGGCAAGCTGTGAGGTGCAGACTGCAAGCGTGTTTGTATGCTAGAGAGGAACCCGCCTATGTACAGATAGTGCTTGAACAAGCAGGATTTCTGTTTGTTTCTTGCCATGTTTACTACCTGTGGATTTCTACCATTCTTGTTGCTAAATAAAAGCTACAAGGAACCAAGCTGGGAAACTATACAGCCTATACAGTGTGTGTATGTATGTATATATATATATATATATAATATATATTATATATAATATTGATATAATATATATATATATGAAATGCAGCATACACCAATCGTCTAGATCTGAGGCATATATTAGGTGATTCAACTTGATTCAAACTGAGTTTTTATTAGATAGTCCTCAATTAACGCTTCTTGTTTGAGAAAGAAGGCGTAGCCTTCGAAACGTCGCAGTACGAGTGTGCGGCTCGCTCTATGTTTGGCATCTCCTAAGCTATCCTGCATGGATGAATTATATTTGCAACAGAAGCTGAATGCTGGAATTTAACTATATGGCCTCGTTCACACGACGGATTTGGCCACGGGTTCAGCCGCGGCTTTCGCCACGGTTCCCGTGGCCAAACCTCGTCCTGACCTCGCCGCAAACTCGTGTCTCCCAGCGCTCACGCTGGGCATGGGCACAGCGCAAGTGGGGCGTGGTCTGGGGCGTGGCTTGCGGCGAGGGTTTGCCCCCATGCAAATTAGTACGCAGGGGGCAAACCGTGCCACCAGCCGCGGCCCAGCCGCGCACCAACTTCGGCGACGCCCGCGGCAACACCAAGCGGCGAAACCTGCGGCATGTGAATATTAACGCGGTTTCCCATAGGAAACCATGTTAATAAACTGGGCGCAATTTGGACGTGGTTTTGGCCGCGGAAACCGCTTCGGAACCTATGGCCATAACCGCGTTCAAATCCGTCGTGTGAACATGCCTTAAGTATACCACTCCACTTTTTGCTATTTCTACTCTATTTTATCATATGTCCTAGAACGTTGGACTGATTTTGATGTTTAATAAATTTTAATATATATCTTAGAAAAGAAGAATTCTACCATTATTGAGGATTAGTTTTTTTATTAGATAGTTACCTTTGTATGCTTCTATATTTCTGTATTGGCAACTAGCACAATAGGATACAGTAATCAGAACCTAAAAAAAAAAATAATGTTTGTGTACTTATGTGAAATACATACCAGAATTGTATTACTTTGCTTTATGTGCCTCATAGAAACTATAGTAAAATTACAGCATCATTGAAGGTGTTGGTGTATTTTGTAAGATCTTGTGGTTTGTACAAGACTTTTTTTCCATGCAGCGATCTATGCTCCTGTGGCTTTCAGTTACTTATTTATGTGGCTTTCTTGCATTCTGCTCCAGTGGTATCCTGTTCTCGGTTCCCATAGTATCCAGCTATTTGTATCAGTGACCTGTTTGTGACACTTTTGTTGATGCTGTGGCCTAAGATACTGTTTCCCCGAAAATAAGACAGTGTCTTATATTAATTTTTGCTCCTAAAGACGAGCTAAGACTTATTTTTAGGGGATGTTTTTTTTTCTATGAACAATAATTCACATTTATTGTTGAACAAAACATCAATATGTATTAATATACTGTAGTGATTTCATCACAAACATCAGCATAAGCCGCCAAACTCTGAATTGCATAAAAAAGCACTATGTCTTATTTTTGGGGGGTGTCTTATTTTCGGGGAAACAAGGTACTTGTTGCTGACTTTCTGCTTGAACTTTTCTACCTTTGATATTCATTTTATACTGCACTGAAATTTGTGCCAACCCTACTGACTTTTCTTAGTCTGCTTACCACCTCTAATGTGCACTTCTATTATTCTGCTGCTGGTTTCAAGATTTGTTAGTACATTTCTCTTCCTTGTTGGACAATAACCTGCGTCTGCTGTTGCCAGTTTTTTTGAGGGGAGTTTCATTCTCAATATCCCTCCAGCAAAACTGCTGTCAAGCTGATCAAGCTTCAACAAATGAATGTTAAAAGGCTATTTAGATTAAAATAAAAAAAAATAAAGTTTTGTAATTTCTTTAAATAAATATCCTACTGTATTGTGTATTCAGCTTCTATGTAGACCTATGCGTGTCCATGGTTACATAATACAAACTGTAAGCAGTTTGCAGTCATGGGTTACTGTACTCCCTCTTACTCCCGTAATGATATGTGGGAACTGTAAACACAAGACCATATGATATGTTAATCAAATCTGCAAAGTATAATAATTTGATTGTTTTGTTAGTTCAATAAAGTAACACAATTGATTGATTGAGTACACAGCGGATGAGTGAGTCACGTGGTATGTACTGATCCGAAGTGCATAGGAGTCTATAGACCTTGGGGGATGTGCTTAAAACTAGGAATGTTGGGAATTAATCTAATTATATGGGGTAGCACATAAATGATGGCGCATGTAAAAATTCTTGGAAATGAGAGTGATAGATTCAGATTATAGAGGAAATTGAAGGGGTTGTCTCATCTTATTAAATTTGTGTCTACGACCAGCTTGTAGCAAGCAATGAGCCGACTGCAGAGAACAGTGAGATGGCAGCGCTCGCACAGTTCTCCCTATTTCTCTCTGTTGGAATTCCTAGTACAACTGAGCGAATATGCTTGTCTATATTTGAAAATCCCAAAGAATTGAATGGAGAGTACTGCTTAAGCGTGGCCATCTTCCCGTTCTCTCATAGCTCACTACAAGCCAGTCACAGATGCTAACTTAATGATTTGGGAAAACCTATTTAACCCATTCCCGAATTTGGATGTTCCTGTATGTCCTGGACATAGCAGCATGGAAACAGCTGTATATTACAGCTGGCCCTATTCTGTGTCACCCATGATCGGAGCCTACTCCAGTTGTGGTTGATTAACCCCATAGCTGTTGCAATCAATCACGGTCGTGGTGGCTAAGGCAAAGACAGAGAGAAAGCGCTCCCTCTGTCCCCAATTCCGGCTGCCGATGGCTTCCCTAGCAACCCAGAAGCCTAACAAAGGCTTCTGGGCTGCATGTGATGTCATTACGCCCTGTCGTGCCCTGAGGGCAAAGCCAGGCAAAATGATTGTTAGTTAGGGTATGTTTATATGGCGTGTTGAGTCTGTGTGAACATACGTTTTTAGGTATGTGTTTGGATCTGTCTGCCGGACCCCAAACAGACCCAAACATGTATCTAATAAATAGCAATGTGATTTACATTGCCTTTAATATGAGACACACATCGGCTTTCAGACGAGTGATCGCCGATGCGTGTTTCATTGTGTCTTTCGGATCTGTCTCTTGGATCCATTCCAAGAATTGACATGTCAATTCTTGATCTGAAAGGCGCAGCAGGAGCCCTATTTTAAACTATAGGTTGCGATCCTGCTGCATTCAACACGCATCCAAACAGCTGCTCATGACAAGAATCTACATAACTAAGCATATGCTAGATAGTTAAGTCAAATTTATGTATGAGATAGCCAGGATGATTGTCTATAAAATTATGGTAGTCTAACGTTCAGAGCTGTAGTGGATGGTGAGATATGGAGCCTGAAAATCAAAAGTTCAAAACACTGGTGCTTGTCATTGCATAAGTGATTACAGTGCAGTTACATCCAGTGACTCACAGGTGATCTCTTCTCTGAGTCATTCTCTTTTGCTTTTCTTTTCCATGCATGACTATTTTTCAAGGCCACAACTCGTCCCTGCAGAGTTTACCTCACAAACATGTTGCACTCCTCACTTTTCCAACATTTCCCTACCACTGTTCTTCCCATCCATAGCGCCTCTAATGGTAATAATACCCCCTTTGGTGCCCCACAGTGAAATTGTCCCCAGAGGATTACACTGTTCTACACCGCTCTCTCTTGGTTCTCATCTTACCTTTCTAACCACTCCTTCAGTGTCTCATTTGCAGGTTCTACCTCCTCTTCTCTTCCTCTTGCTGTCAGGGTTCCTCAGGGATCCGTTCTTGGTCCTCTCCTCTTCTCAATCTATACAGCCCACATTGGACAAACCATCAGCAGATTTGGCTTCCAGTACCATCTCTACGCTGATGACACCCAATTATACACCTCCTTCTGAGATATCACTCCTGCACTGCTTCAAAACACCAGTGACTGTCTGTCTGCTGTCTCTGATATCATGTCCTCCCTGTCTCTTAAACTAAACCTCACTAAAACTGAACTTCTAGTCATCCCACCATCTACTAACAGACCTTACCCTGCCCTTTCTGTCTCAGTGTGTGGCACCACCATAACTCCTAGGCAGCAGGTCCGCTGACTTGGGGTTATACTAGATTCCGATCTGTCTTTCATCCCTTATATCCAGGCCCTTGCCCGCTCCTGTCACCTGCACCTCAAGAACATCTCCAGAATCTGTCCTTTTCTCACTGTAGAAACAACTCAAACTCTCATTGTTGCTCTTATTCATTCTCGTCTCGACTACTGTAACTCCTTTCGTATCGGTCTCCCTCTGTACAAACGCTCCCCTCTCCAATCTGTCCTGAATGCAGCAGCCAGGCTTGTCTTTCTTTCCAGCCGCTATACTGATGCCTTGCCTGTAGTCATGCACTGGTTGCCTATTCAGTACAGGATACAGTAATAAACTCATCACTCTCACCCATAAAGCTCTCCACAGGGCTGCGCCTCCTTACATCTCCTCCCTCATCTCTGTCTACCATCCTACCCGCTCTCTCCGCTCTGCTGATGATATCAGGTTACATTCCTCAATCATCCGAACCTCCCATGCACGTCTCCAAGATTTCACACGTGCGGCACCAGTTCTCTGGAACATGCTACAGCGGGCGATCAGGCACACTCAGAACTCTCATAGCTTTAAAAGGACCCTGAGAATAAGTCTTCTCACTCTGGCCTACCAGAATCCCAAATGCTAACACCCCTCCTCCCCCCACACTCCCTAGCGCACTCATCTAATTTTCAGCAAATAACTGTATATAGATGCACTGTTTTGGTGGCAGGTTCATCCGAATTCTACGTATAACAACCCCATATTTATGTCACATGACTGGACCATTGTAAATCTAGCACTTCTTACCCTTCGTCTCTCCCGTACACCCTAATAGATTGACTTGACTGAAAATGTGTCTCATCTGTAAGTAGCTTTTCATTGTGCAATGTATTTCTTTTGTCTGTACCTACACCCTCGAAATTGTAAAGTGCTGCGGAATATGTTAGCGCTATATAAATAAAGATTATTATTATTATTATTATTACTACTACAGTCAAATTGGTTCAGAGACAAAAACAGTTGAACTTACCCATTTTGCTGCTGACACAAAATTAGTTATGATGCTTAAATTTGTTAGTTAGCTCTCATTTTCAATATCCAGAGGAGGTTGTAATTATGACCCTTTTCTGCAGGCATAAAAAAAAAATTGCCTCTTTATTATTTCATCATTGTTGTTGCATTGCTAGTAGCTAGTCCATTACATCATCTATTTGGTCTATTGAGCCTTCAGTATTCTATCATCTTAGGGTGATCAATCAAAAAATGCAACTCGGCTCAGATGACATAATCCTAATTACAGTTGCATCACCCACCTTTGTAAATGCTCTCAGTGTAAGATATACAGGTTTTAGCGTTTCTTTTAACATGTTTCTTTATATTTTTTTCAGATATGCCTTCTTCTTGTATTAACAAAGCAAATAGTTTTTGCTACATTTGCAGAGAAGTAATTTTTGTATCACAAAAGTGAAAGCCTACATCCTGTATTTTGGCCGCAGAATAGATCAGGACAATAGTTGGGCTCCACACATATGCTGCAACAGAGGTGCATCACATCTTACCTAGTGGTTGCATGGGAAGAGGCAATCTATGCCTTTTGAAGTCCTTTGATCTGGAGAGAGCCAACCGATCACACTACCAGTTGCTATTTCTGCATGGTGCACAGCATTACTAAAGGAGTTTCAAGGAAGAAGTGGACTTTACAGAATCCAAACATTCCATCTCTCCAGTACCACATAAAGAAGAACTACCGTTTCCAAAAGCACTAGAAACATTTTCAGTCAAGTCAAGTAACACAACCTAGATTTTCTGTCAGCAACTACACCTTTATAACACAAAGTGATCTAAACAATATTGTAAGAGTTTTGGATTTGCCCAAGAGTAAGGCTGAGCTCTTAGGTTCTAGGCTACAGCAGTGGAATCTCCTAGTGGGCGATTTTCGGATTTCTTTGTTCTGCAATGGTGATAAAGATCTTGACCAATACTTTTTCATGGAAGGCAATCTTTTTACATGCAACAACATCAACAATTTAATGGAAGCTCTGAAGTTAAGTCATAAAGCCAGAGGAATGGAGGCTCTTCATCGATTCATCCAAAACCAGCCTAAAAGCTGTCTTGCTGCATAATGGCAATGCAATTCAATTCCATTTGGTTATGCAGTCCACATGGAAAAAAATCCATGGCGACATGAAACAGCTCTTTAGTGCTTGAACTGTGACCAACATTTGTGGCCCCTCTGGGGTGACTTAACTGTGGTTGCCCCCGTACTTTGTCTCCAGCTTCAAAATACAAAAGAAGATCCGCCAGGGAGATCAGCCAGAGAGTAAAAATGTCTTACATCCAGCACTTGTTGACCCACAAATGATTTTATAACCTAAAAAAATCTTGTCACAAATACACAATAAAAAGAAAAAGTCCTAAATACACCAATGATTGTTATATATACTTACAGAGAACATATGTGCCAAACCCAAAAATAACTCAACTAACTTCAAATTTAATATATAAGTTACACTTTAATTACAATTTTAGTTAAAACATAATAAAAATACCATAATGTCACCAAAAATCACCAGATAGATAAACAGATGAATGATCAGCAGTATAGTTAATTCATTACTCACATATAGCTAGTGTATACAAATCATGAAAAAGTGCAATTAAATATAATAATTTTCATGAAATAACTCATAAACATCATAAATATATAGATAAATAACCCATTTTAATTGTAATTAAATACAGACATAAAGTGCTAGTGCAACAAAACCTACTGCAGACCATCCACAACTCCCAACGCACGTTTTGCTCCCCACCATTGCATATCAAGTTGGGCCTAATGAAGAGCTTCCTAAAGGCAGTTGATAAAAATGCAAAAGCATTCAATATCTCATTGACAAATTTCCACGGTTGAGTGAAGCAAAGATAAAGGAAGGAGTCCTTATTGGATCTCAGATTCATAAGGTTTTTCAAGATGAGGAGTTTCTCCGTTTTGTTGCAGGGCAAGGAAAATGCTGTATGAGTAGCATTTCTATTAGTGATAACTAATTTTTTGGGAAACTCAATAGATAACTATGAAGAGTTTGTGGAAAATCTCCTCAAAACATATAAGGATCTTGGCTGTAACATGTCCTTAAAGATTTCACTTTTTTCCACAAAACTGCAGAGAAGTGAACGACGAGCACTGTGAGAGATTTCACTATGGAGGCTATGGAGAAAGATATCAAGGAAAATAGAATCCATTAATGCTTGCAGATTACTGGTGGACAACTGCAGGAGTACAAAAGACAAGCAAAAAATTGTCACTGAATGAGGAAAAAATTTTGTAGTGCAATTTCTGTAACTTCTAATGATTCGCAATAGTATTTAGACATGTTTTAGTTATTTGAATTGTTGCTAAGTTTCCTCAAAATATCTGAAAATTTTGAGACCGCTACACAGTTTTCTAAAGATCAGCATCACTACATGTCTGACAGCTATTCCATTCCAGTGTCAGTTTTATTCCAACCAAAGTACACCTCGTTCTGCTTAATGTGCTTCTGATTAGGTGATCATCTGAACCAAATCTTATTTAATGAAGGAAAGTATAAAAAACATTGCTGTGGTCTTCACAATCCTCTTGCAATAGGACAAGCTGGATGGCAAAACAAGTGCTAGTAATAGGCTAAAAGGATTTGAATGAAAAAAACATGGTTATTCCACTAAATATTGATTTCTGAACTCTTCCTGACTTAAACCATTAGTCTTATTGTTTCCAAATAAATATGAACTTGTTTTCTTTGCATTATTTGAGGTCTGACAGCGCTGCTGCTTCTTTTTTATTATTTTGAAGATTTCTCATTTACTGCAAATAAATACAAATTTTTTTTGCTTTGAATTTTGGAGACATGTTGTCAGTAGTTTATATAATAAAATAACAACGTACATTTTTCTCCCAAAATTTACCATTGAAGAGAAAAATCAGAGAAACTGAAAATTTTGCTGTGGTCTCTTAATTTTTTCCCAGAGCTGTATGTATGTGTATATGTATGTGTGTGTATATATATATATATATATATATATAATATTAACGAAGAATCGTGGTGGATTCATAAATCTTTAATAGATCCACCAGGCAGACCCATTGTATCAGGCCGGGGTAATATAACTAGCAACATATTCATTTTTTTGGATCGTGTGCTCTCATCTTTGGTTCATGAGATGAGTTCGTATTTGAGGGACACCACTGATTTTTTTTTTTAACATTATTTTTATTATTACTTTTAGATTAATAGATACAAACAAACAATATCCCCAACATTGGGGAACAACAAAGGGGGATCAAGAGGAGGGGAGGGAAGGGGAATGCCGGGGAAAGGGTGGGTATGAGGTAGAGTAGAAATGCACTTGCAATCTGTAAATATGTAAATCTGAACAGAAACAACAATTATCTCGCATGAAACAATATGCCATGCCGGACAAATTATAGAGCAATAGCAGAGTTCAAACATAAAGGCAGGTCATGTTAGGAATAGGCAGTTCCTTTTCATAAATCTACTTTTACTCAGATATGATGCCTGGAACACCCTAGGGGGAAAGAAGAAGAGGGGAAAAAAAAAAGGGGGGGTAAGAGGGGACGGGATATCCAGGGGTGCGCGAGTCCGCCCACCGAAAAAGGCAAGAGGAATAGTGACAACAAGTGATTGTCAGTCTCCACTCAGCAGGTGGCAGATTATATAATATCGGGGGTTGACCTCCAGCAGCACACTCCAAATACCAAGTGGTGTATTGAAAACAAGAGCGTATGCGGGCTTTTATATGATCAGGAAGAATATTAATTATGGGCTGCCAGGTTAGAAAAAGTCCTTCAACTCAGTCCATACGTAGCAAAAAGGATAATTTCTCTGTACTGATTTTTTAACCCCTTAATGACCTTGGGTGTATGAGTACGTCCCAGGGCCGCTAAGGAGCTTTGCAGGGGGATCGCGCTGTGACCCCCCCGCACAAAGATGGCCGCGCCGTCTGAATGAACGCCGATCGGTACGGTCATCGGCGACCGGGCATGGTGGTGGGGAGCCTTGTGAAGGCTCCCGTCACTTACCCTGGCCGGTTTGCCCCATTTTTCCGTCCTCAGACAGGAAGTGGGGAAACCGCCATCTTTGTACACCCTAATGCATTGCCTATGTAATGCATTAGGTTGTATTAACAATCGCGCCACCTAGTGGTCAAGTACCATAGGTGGCCTCAATGTTACAGTAAAAAAATAAATAAATAAATAAAGTTTTAAAGTACAAAAAAAAGTTTTAAAAGTTCAAATCACCCCCCTTTTTTTCCCATTTTACAAATAAAATCATTAAAAAAAATAAAAAAGTTACACATATTTGGTACCCGGCCGCGTCCGAAAAAGTCCGATCTATAAAAATATAACATCATTTATACCCGTACACTGAACACCGTAGAATAAAAAAATTCCAAACGCCAAAATTTGCGTTTTTTGGTCATTTTACGCCCACTGAAAAATGGAATAAAAATGATCAAAAAAGTTGCATGCATTCCAAACTGCTAGCGATAAAAAGTACACTTCAGCCTGCAAAAAAGGGCCCCTCACTGACGTCCGTGGGGGTGTTAGTACAAAAATTTATTGGTCGCACAAAAGGGCCCATGGGGGCAAATTTAAAAAATAGAAAATGTTTGGAATTTTTTTACGGTACCAAACATAACGAAACCCTACATGTTTGGTATTGGCAATGCGTAACAACCTGTAGAATACAGTAACACATATATTTACCGAAGATTGAACGCCGTAAAAGCAAAACCCTGGCAAACATGGCGAAAAATAAAAAAATTTTTCACAATTTGCCCCATTTGGGAATTTTTTTGCGGTTTCCCAGTATATTCTATAGTATAGTGAATAACACCCTTAGTAATTACATATTGTCCCGCAAAATAAAAGCCCTGATGTGTCTATGTAGGTGGAAAAAATAAAAAAGTTATGGCTTTCAGAAGGCGAGGAGGGAAAAACGAACGTGTCACCAAAAAAAAAACGCCTGGTCCTTTAGGGGTTAAAGAGAATTGAAAATATGGTTATACCAGAAGGAGCTCTTTTGGTATCCTTTGATGTGGTCTCTCTATACACGTCTATTGAACATGAGAAAGGAAAAAATGCTATACGTCATTTTTTGAGTAAAACAAATTTTTCAGGTAAATGTTGTGACTACTTACCATTATTATTGGATTTGGTTCTTACTTGCAATTATTTTTTATTTGAGGATTCTTTTTATTTACAGTTACAAGGAACGGCGATGGGGTCTCATGTTGCCCCATCGTATGCAAACTTGTATATGGCTTGGATAGAGGAGATGTTCGTCTATGTCTCCCAACATTTCGGTTTTATACTGGGATGGTGGCGTTACATAGACAACATATTTTTGGTTTGGAAGGGCAGTGGGGAAAGGCTACTTTTATTTGTAAATTTTTTAAAAATAATTTTGCCCCTAGGTTAAGTTCACTGTATTTTTTTAATCAAATACTTTCATTTCCTGGACACATTAGTGACTTTTGGGGAAATGGGTTGTGACAGATATCTTTGTGAAAGAGACTGACAGAAATACAACCTTGTGTTATGAAAGTTGTCATCCAAGGCGAATGATTAATTCTCTCCCGTTTAGCCAAATGCTTAGGGTTAGACGGATTGTGGACAGAGAGGAAAAGGTGGACTCGACTTTGAATAGAATGGTAGATAAATTTTTTGTCCAAGGTTATCCTAAAATTTATTTTTAGGCTAAATCCAAGGTAAAAAAATTTTGACCAAAAGGAAATTTTCGTTCAGAAAAGGGAGAATTTATTGATCCGTGTTCCCATTTGTATCATTTTAAAATGATTAAGTATAAGATCTCTTTTTATCATTAAAAAACTTTGGGCCCTATTTTTTCAAAGAATTTAATTAAAATTAAAAGCCCTTTTTCTGAAAGCCCTCTTATGTCTTTAGACGGTTAGGAAAATTGAAGGACGTTTAGTTAGATCTACAAAAGTTAAATTGGGTTACTCTAAAATAATTTTGAAAAAAGTAAGCAAGGTGCACACTGAAAAACAATAGCATACATCTAATACAAAAATCAGTGGCACACTAAAAATAAGTAAGCATCAAGGTATATAGGAAAATTTGGAAATGCATTACTGCTAAGGAAATATAAAAAACTGGGACTCTTGTTTACAGTTTTGATCAAAAAATGATTTAAAATCACCCCCCAAAAACGTCAAGGGGATCCCAGGACAGGTGATTTCCCAACCACAACTTTTTAAAATATATTTTAGATGTGCCAGCTAATTTCTGTAAATAAGAGTCCCCGGTTTTCATATGTTTCCCTTTGCGTAATGATTTCCATATTCCTGTTACCTTGAGCTTTATTAGTTTTTAGTGTGCCACTGATTTTTTTATTAGACGTTTGTTAGAACTACAAGGAGGCAAATTTTGGTCAGACACTGTATTTTGGAGTATCTAGGAAGGGTTGCTTTCCATGCTTATCCTGTGTGAATTGTGAGTTCCTACAGAAAGAAGCGGTTTTTAGTCATCCACAGGGTAAGCCATCACATAATATTAAATACTACTCCGTTCATTTTAGATTGGGTTCTACGCGTTATGGTGTCCATGTAAATTTTTTTATATTGGGAGACGAGATGTGATGCTAAAACCAATTAATCAACACGGGATACCAATAGAAAGAAAAGTTTTAGATCTCCCTTCCCAAGCATTTTGTGAAAACTAGGGAAATTTAGTTTTAGTTTAGTTTTTTACCCAAAGATGGGAGAGGGGGGTGGGTTTCCCATTTAAAGTCGGGAATTTTAATGGTTCATTTTTTTATAATTCACTGGCCAAAAAATTGAAGTGAATTTTACCCGGTAAAAGGATTTGAACTTTCCCCCATGTTTTTTTTTTTTCCCCACTAGAAGGTGTATGAAAAATGAACAAGAAATACTGCATTTAAAATTTTTAGTATATTTTTTTTATTTTTTTAAAACAAATTTTTTTGCCAATTTCCCCTTTGGTCCCCAATGATTTTTGGAAAAAATTATAAATATATATATTAATATTATATATATATATATATATATATATATATATTATATTTTATTACTTTTTCATATTTGCAATATAAATGTGCACGTGGATTATTCTGTGGCCCCTAGTGGACAGGTGAATTAGCGCTGCCCTTTGGCTTTGCGCCCTCCTAATCATAATCTGCATTATTCTCAGGGGGTACTGTAGGAGCATCTGATCTTTTCTGGTACTGGAGAGGATCGGTTATGCCCTTTGATTGAATTTTGGGGGGTGTATATGCCTTTTATTAGGGTTATTACTCCCCTTTATTCTGGTGCCTCTCTGGGTTGCGCTACTTTGTTAATTAGGGAGGACGTTGTGCCTGTACCACATTGTTTGGGGCTTATAATAATGGTTCATATGCTTCACATATATTGCTGCTCTTTATGATATTATTAAACTTATAATTTCCCCGGTATACAAAAGCGGGGATGCTGCGCGGACGCAGTATGAGGATATGAAGAGCTTTCTATCATTTTGAATAAGGGCAGCCCTTAGTATGCATGACACATGTGCGAGTTTTCACGCATGTGTCTTGGACTGCCAGGAGTGTGACGGAGAAAAAGGGCAATCATGTGTGTTTTTTTCGTTATTGACATGCGCAGTAGCGCTGCAAGGACGCCGAGTATCGGACTTTTGTTATCCTCTAGGGTGAGTGGTTCTCTATTATGGTAATCCTTTCACAGGTGTTTTTCAATTATTGATTTAGATTAATTCTTATTATTATTCACTTTTTTTGATCTGTGGGCACTATTGAATTATCAGAAATGAAAAATAAAAAATATGTGTATTATGCTGATTATATGATCTGTATGAAAATATGATTGTATCACTACCAAGAGTTTATTATTAATCACGAATATTGATTGTTAATTATTGATTGTTATAACATTTATGGGTTTATATATGCTCTATTTGCGTGTATCACATTACTTGAAAAAGATCCCAGTGTGGGATTGAAACGTTGCAAATTGCATGGGTGAATAAAAAAGGATTCGTTTTTTCATTCTACTCGGAGTGCTGTGGATTCTTCGTTTATATACTTTGGTCTTTGTCAGGACTATTACCGCTGGCACCCACTGTAAGTTTTTTTTCAAAAGAGTTTCGCATTATTTTTCAAAAAAAAAAAAAAAAAAAAAAATTTTTTATATTATATATTTATAATATATAATATATTATATATATAAAATATATAAAAAATATATATTATATATATATATATATATATATATATATATATATATATATATATAAAATATATACTGTCGAAGCCAGAAGTTTCCATACACTATATAGAAGAGTGAAGAAATCAGGCGTTACCTTTTAGAGGCTAACTGAGTATATTTGATGGTGAGCTTTCGAGAGTACTGGCTCTCTTCTTCAGACATGATGTTATACAAGAACTGAAAATTTACAGACTTTTTATACACAAAAGACCTGAACCTTCAAAGGAACTTGGAATCTTTTTAAAAAAACAAAATGCAATATAAGCAGATAAGTCATTTACAACGGGTCAAGAAATAAACAATCTGGAAACTTGTGAGGCGTGACAGAGGGGTCAGTAATTCCTCCTCTCATCTCTTTGTTCTCAGGTGTAATTTGCGGCTCTCACAGTTCACACATAGTTTGACATAAAGCTGGCCTGGATATTTAGTCCATTTTGCACAGTTTGAAATTTTTGCATTATTTAAATTCCCATTCCATTCTCTCCCTCTGCGTCTTAAAGTGTCCAATTAAAACCACAATCTTCAAATCTTCAATAGAATGGTCATCTCTGGAGAATTGTGTTGCCACTGGAAGATCAGTTCTGCTGTTATTAATGGTGAATCTGTGTGAATTCATGTGCTGACTGAGTCTCTGCCCAGCAGAACTGATCTTCCAGTGGCAAAAAATTTTTCTCCCCAGAGAAAAACCCTTCTTGACGTTTTGAAATTGGGGTTTTAAAAGGGACATTTAAACTCTTGGTGCAGAAAAAATTTAAAATCTAAAGCATCTCATTACAAATAGTATTTAATTTCCCCCATAAAAACGTTTCATTGTTCTCTGCATGGGTTAAAAAAAATCAGATGACCAACGGGGCTATGCAAGATAAAAAGGGCAATACTTTAAAGGGAAAAGGGTTTTAAATTTTTTAAAATTGAAAAAAAGTTGTTCTAGTACCCCTTAAAATTGACTGTTTGTAAAATCCATATCTTTCACATGTTTCGATTTCCTCAAGAATTGGAGGCAGAAATTTTCCCCCTTTTGGGCAGTTTCCGGGTTGTTTCATAAATTAAAATTTCCCCCTTTTGGCAACGGGGAAATTAAATGAGGAAAAAAATTTCCTTTTTTTTTGGCATTGACATTTTTCCGAAAAAATTATCCCATTTTAAAACGTCCCCTGGAGCTAAATGGGTAAAGCTGCCCTTTTTTTAACCCTCTAAGTGATACTAAAGTTTTTTGGGAAGGTTCACGGTCCCCGCGCCCCCTCCCCCGGGGTCGCAGGCGCATCCGGGGCCCCGACGCAAACCCGGCGCCCCCGTCCCGCAGGGTCGGGTCCGGGGTCCGTTTCACCCCCCTGCCCAGTGCCGGCTTTTCACATTCCCCGGGCCCACCTCCTGCCCCTGTCCCGGGGGCGCGCAAAAGGCCCCGTTTCCCTAGGGCGCGCGGGGCCACCGCAGTGGGAAATTTTAAAAGGGATAGTGCCCCGGAAATTTGGGGTCATTGCCGGGAAATTTTTCCTTTTTAAGTCCGGCCTTTTCCTGGCACCCTTTGCTGGTCCTTGGGTGTTAAAGCCTTTGGGGAAGAAAGCTTTCCCCTAAAAAGGCTTGTCTAGCCCAAACCGTGTCCCAAAACCATCTCCAACGCTTACCCGACCACGAACTCGGCCGGGCCTTTCCGCCCCTTCTGTCAGCCACGCTACGAACCAGACCCGCCTGTTCTGACCTTCTGCCTGTCCCGGACAAAACGAGCTTCCCTGACAACCCGAAACCCTTTCCCAACCCTTGCCGCCCCCCGCGCAAGTCCCCCCCCTTTTGGAAAGGGGCCCGGGGGTAGATTCCCCCCCCGCAGCAAGTCCATGCCACTTTGCGGCGGGGCTCGGGTAATCCCGGGGGACCTCCCTTTAATTTTCCGCCCCCGGGCTTGGGCTTCCACCTTTCCCCTTTGCAAAGGCCCAAGCATCCACTACCAACCTTTTAACAGTATGAATGTGTTTTGCAATGCATGTTTGAGCCCCCACATCTTTTTTCCCAACCTCTAAATAAAACTTTTTTCCCTACTCCCCTCCCTACACAACACCACATTTTGCATCGGGTCAGATGTTTTCCAGCATGAGCCCAAAAAGTGCTTTTTTCAAGCCCTGCAGGTCTATCTTCACACTTGTTAAAAGACAGTTCCCCTTTATTGGAGCTCTAAAAAATCTTCCCTCTAAAACCTTTTTGGGGGCACAAGGGCCACAAATGTGAAAAAGGACCCTTGTCTTCTCAAAAATTACAGGTTATACAGGAATGGGAAAAAGGGCAGAAAATTTTTTTTAAAACCCCTTCCCACAAGCTGAAAAAAAAAAAAATTTTTGGGGCCTAAAAATAACTTAAAAAGCCTTAAAGGGATTTTTCTAACTACATCATTCATCTTCCCCTCAGTCCTTTTTTTTGGGTTTTTAAATTTTTTGATTTCAGTGAGGGTTTTACTGGCTTCAACGAGGCTGCAGTAGAAGCCGGGGTCTATAGCTATAGCAACAAGGCTGCCAGCACTATCTTTAGAGTTTAAAAACGGGTCTGTAGCTATAGTGCCCTTTAGGACAATGCACCCCAAATAAAAAAGAGGTAAAAATCTCAAAAAAAAGGGACACTTTAAAAAGGGACACATATTGCCGGGGCTTTCGCCTGCATCACCACCGGCCGTTTTCAAAAAAAAAATCAAAGCAGTTTAACGCAGAAAGGGCAAAAGCAGCTCGAGCATCTCTCCCCCCCTAAAGAAAGCAGTTCATCCCCCACCAGAAACAGCAACCTCCGCCCCCTCCCGGGGTTTTGCCCCCTCCCCTCAGCGGTTCCTGGGGCTCGGGGGGGCCCCCAAATTTTTTCGGCTGTCACTCCCGTCCAAGTTCGACCGGAGTTTCCAAAACCCTGGGCGGGGGGTTCATCACTCAATGTTTTTTTTGCACTTGGAAGCTGAGGGGCCGACCATTTTCCTTTTCCCAAAACGTTCAAAAAGTGGCTTTCGGGGTCAGCCAACTCCCCCCGGGAAAGGGCCCCTTGGTGCCCACCTTCAAGAAAGGGCTCTCAAGCCGATTTTAAAGGGCCCCTTGGGGCCCTAGAGACATCCCATCTTCCCTCATTTTATTTAATCCGGTTAGCTGCCGCTTTAAAATTGCGCTTCAAAAAGGGAAAGAGGAATTTGGGCAAGGCGTAAAGCTACCCCAAACCCCTTTCCCCGGTTTCCTCGCCTGGCCCGGGTGTTTTCTAGGGGCCCCTCCTCCCGCCACATCGCCAACCCACCCGGGACCCCTTTGAAAGTTTGAGGGGGGCCCTTTCGCCCCTCACTGAAATTTTTGGCCCAGCGGGCAAAGGAATTTGGGTCCCCTCTTTTGTGGCAGCCAGAACTTTTCCCGGGGGGTTTTTCCCCAAGCGCCCCAAAGCATGGGGGAAACACCCGCAAAAAAGGTTTCGTGGGAAGGTGAAATTCCTGGTGAAAAACTCCCCCCTCCCACGCCTGCTTGATGCCAGTACGGGTCTTGTCTGAAGCTGGAATCCCCGCCCCAAAACCCGGGGCTTTCTGGATTGGGGCCTTCCCGGGGAAAATTTTTAAAATTCCCACCCAGTCTTGGTGGGGGCAGTATCGCTTCCAGGGCCCCCGCCTGGAAACCGCTTCGTTACGCTGTCAACGGGCTGCTTAGGCAAACACCATCCATTTGCCACCAACCCAACTGTCCCTCCACGTGGGGGCGTAAAAAAAGGAAGAGACCCTCCTTCTACGTTTTGCCCTCGCCCTAAAGGGCGGCCCCCAGGATTTTCCAAAGGCGGGGCCCCACTCCCCCTACGCGGGAAACTGGACGCGGGGAAGAAAACTCTTTGGGGGGTCCCAACTGCCCGGGAAGCGTTTTTGGGGGCGCCCGCCCAGTTTTCTAACCTCCCCGCTCGAACCCCATCTGGGACCGCGCCCGGTCGCCCCCCCCGAGTATCGGGAAAGAACGCTGTTTGGTTTTTTTTCCCCTAAAAAAACAAGCCAGACCCTTCCTCCGCATGGGCCTTAACACTGCCCGAAAGATTTATTGCCGGGCCCCAGCCCCTCCTCGGGGCAGGATTTCAAACCCCTTTAATTTTTTCCAGAACCCAACCCATGTGGGAGTACGCCGGAGAATTGGAAAGGGGCCCTTATTTTGAAATTTCCCTCTTCTTCCGCGGGTGGGGGGGTTTCTTTTTCGTAGAAAAGAAGGAGGGTTTTTCCTTTTACGGCCCGCAAAGACTACCGGGTTTTGAACAAAATCATGGTGAAAAACCCGGGTTACCCCCGCGTTGTCACAGACTTCTTTGCCCATCTGGGGGGGCCCCAAGGATTTTCCCCCAACTGATCTGAGGGGGGGCCTAAAAATTTTTGGCCCAAAACCCCCAAGGGCGATGAATGGAAACGGCCTTCAACACCAGGGCCGGGCACTTTAAAGGAACCCGGGGAATGCCCTTGGGACGGGTGAAATTTGCGCCTGCCGTTTTCCAAATCCGTAAATGATATTTCCGAGATCTCCCCCAACCCACCGCGTATTTGGTTTACCTAAGTTTAATCTTGGGTCTCTCCGGGACCTCGAGACCCCCCGGGCACCCAAAGTTGGGCGGGGTTTGAAGCATCCCCCGAGAGAGCCACTATATCCCCAAGTTAAAGTGCCTCTTCCCCCCAAACCACCTTCCTTTTTTGGGGTAAAACATTCCTGACCAAACCTTGGATGGACCGGGCAAACTGCCCACCCGGTTTGCAGTGGCCAGGGCCCCAGTGGGCCCTGCAGCCATACAGCGCCCCTTTGGGGTTCTGTAACTACAAACCCTTTTTAAACCCCCACATTTCTACCTAGTGGAAACCGATAGTGGCATTTTAACAAAGAAACATGCTCCCCGGGCCACCCGGGCCCCTTGAGGCTGAAGGGGCATTCTCTAACCCAAAAGTCTCCCTTTTCCCCCGCATCTATCCTTTCGGGGGGCCGGACCTCGAAAAACCCTTTCCCTCGGGGAAGTAGAGGCCTCGTTTTGTGGGGGGTCGGGCATTTAAAAACCAAAAAGGGCCCACGGGCAAGACTGTAACGTTTTGGCTTTTTTTCCCCCAAGACTTTTCCCCTTTGGGCCAAGGGAACAACACTTTTGGGCGAGGGGAAAGCTACTACTATCAATTTGGTTTTTGGGGGGAAGGGCGTTATCTACTGGAGGGTGCTCCCATCCCATCCGCATCTTTTTTCGGAACCACAAAAAACCCCAAAAACCCCCCAACGGCTCAGCGACTTAACCCACGCCAGGCTGGGTTTGGCCCGCCCCTTTTTTTTCCCCGGGTTCGTTTTCCCGGGAACTATTTCCCCCGGCTCGCAGAGAACAACGTAAACCGAGCTCTCTCCCTTTCCCCCCCACGTGGTGGGTAAAAGAGACACCCGGAGCACAAAATTTCCCCCAGAACGTTTTAAATTCCGGTTGTTTCCATTTTGACCTCCGAAGGTTTTCCCTTTCCGGGTGAAGACATACTTAAGCCCAGCTCCCAAAACGAGCCTTGAAATGGGACATTGCTCCATGGGGGCCCCCGGTCACCCCGGGCGCCCCGAAAAAAAATTCCTCTTGATTTCCGGTTCTATTGGTGTCCAGAGCTCGTTAAGGATGTCAAGGAAATTTGTTTATCTTGAACTTTCCGTGCCCGCAACAAGATGCCCGTCAAAGCCGGCAGGCCACTACATCCACTACCCAACCCTCCCCAGCCATGGACCCTATTTCGATGGGCTTTGGAAACCCCCATTCCCCTTCGGGTGGCAACAAACCCTTGTTTTGGGTGAAACACAATGGGTTTTTTTTAAGATGGCGCATTTTTTCCCGTTTCCCCCCCCTGGCCCCTCTGCTCCTCGCCTTTCAGAACTGTTCTTATTTGTCATGTCTTTTTGTCCCGGGAAAGGACTCCCCCCCAGCAAAATTTTTTCCGGGTCAGGGGCCAGTTTTTTTCCAATTTTTTGGGGGGCCCCCGTGTTCCCAAATCCAGGTGAAGCTCCCAATTCTCTTCTGCTTACCACCCCAGAAAAGAATGGCCAGGTTGGGGAGGGGCCCAAACCCGGGCTTGGGGTTTACCTACGCCACTTCATCCTGCAAAAACCCAAGATGACTGGTCCAACTTGCTGCCAAAGGGGGGAAATTTTCGTATAACTCCCCAGATTCAGAGTCCGCGGGGGCCTCGCCCTTCCTTTCCAAACGAAAAACGGGCCCGATCCCCCACCACCTCCTTTCCCCTGGGGATCCCCCCTCCCCGAAGTCCCCCCCTTTTGGGTGCATTTGGGCCGGACATAAGACCCAAAACTGGTCCCAAACCCCCCCAGTCCCTTTCTTTTGTGCTTCCGACGCACAAGACCCCAAAAACGGATAAAAAAGAATCCTCCTCCTGTCTTCCCCCCTGGTTTACCCAAAGGTGTGGCTATCGGCCCCAAAAAAGTCCCCCCTCAAGAAACCTTCCTACAAACTGGGCCCCCCCTTCCTGGGAAACCCCTTTTAAGTTCTTAAACCCTTTTTAACCCGGTCTCCTACAAAAACCCCCCCCCCCTCCTAACCCCTTGGAAAATTTCCCAACTCAAATTTCCCTGTCTCACTACTGAAGCCCCTGGTCCCTTTAAACCCTTTCTCCAGAAGTTCCCCGTCCCTCCTCCTTCCTTTGGGTGGTGCCCTCCAATTTTTTGAGGGGCAAGGAAATCTTGGGGATGAGGAGAACAAAAGGGAAGCGATATTTCTAGTTTTTCTGGAAGGGGTTCGGGCCCCAGGAGGGTCTTGGGGCCGGAGGAAAAACATCCGGGAAAAACAGCCCGCATCCCCAAAAATTTCCCCCCACTCCGGGAAGAGGGGGAGGCCCCCAAGGGGGGGGGGATACTGCCCCTGGATGCCCCCGCGACCCCCTTTCCCGGGTCGCAGGGCCCCAAACCGGCCCCGACGCCGGGGCGGCCCCTGTCCCGCATGTCGGGTACGGGGTTTCCCGCTCACCCCCCCTGTCATGCCCCGGGGTTTACTTTTCCCGGGGCCCAGCCCCGCTCCCGACCGCCTCCCTTTATGCGGCGCGGTAATTGGCATTTTCCGGCACGGTTTTCCCATTTTTTAAATCCCCGCCTCTTTCCCGGCCCGCCTTGGGCCCATGCTTAGTGTTCATGCCTTTGGAGAAAGCGTTCCTGTAAGTCTTGTCTAGTCTACCATGTACCGAACCATCTGCCTACGTTTACTGACCACGAATCTCTGCCGTCTGTCCTGACCTTCTGCCTGTCCACGTCTACGAACCAGAGCAGCCTGTCCTGACCTTCTGCCTGTCCCCGACTACGAGCTTGCCTGACGAATCTGTACCTCGCCTACCTTTGGCCGCTACCGCAGGCAAGTCCCGCCAGTGGAAGCGACCTGGTAGATTCCCGTCGCAGGAAGTCCATCCCGCTTTGCAGCGGGCTCTGGTGAATACCGGGACCTACTTAGATTCCGCTCCCTGGCGTGGGCTTCCACCATCGCCTGCGGTGGTCCAGCGGATCCACTACCAGACCGTTACAGTATGTATGTGTGTTGCAATGCATGTTTGAGCTCCATCATCTTGTTTCCCAAGTCTCTATATAAAACGCTTTACTACTACCTCCCTACACAGACACCACATTGTGCATCAGTCAGATGATTCAGCATGAGTCAAGTGCTTGTTGCAAGACCTGCAGGTCTATCTTCACACTTGTTATAGACAGTTCACCTATTGGAGCTCTAATAAATCTTCCCTCTCAAACCTTGTGGTCACAATGACACTATGTGAGTAAAGGATCTTGTCTATCTCTATATTACAGGTTATACAGGAATAGGAAATGGCAGACAATCCTTTTACCCTTCCACAAGCTGAAAAAATAAACAAATTGTTGGCCTGAAAATAACTTAAAAAGCCTTAAAGGGATTGTCTAACTACATCGATTCATCTTACCTCAGTCCTGTTTTCTTGGTTTCACTTTGATTTCAGTGACGTGTTTACTGGCTTCTAGGAGGCTGCAGTAGAAGCCAGGTCTATAGCTATAGCAACTAGGCTGCCAGCACTATCATGAGAGATTGAACAGGTCTGTAGCTATAGTGACCTGAGGAGCTGATGCAGCCCATACAAGAGGTGATATCTCAGAATAGATAGGACACTGTTAATGGACACATATTGCAAAGTGACTTGTTTTTGCAAGATCTTTAACATAAAAAACAATCCTTGTAGTGAGACAAAGAGATGAATAAACTCATTAGTTTATAAGTTACCACTAATGGTATATGACCAACTCAAGAGAGCCAAACAAGAGTTATAGAAGTTTAAATCTCTTTTTTTTAAATAAAAGATAAGCCTTAACGTTAAACCACTTTATATCATGTCCCCTTCATGCAGCCAAAGAGGCTTTCAGCTTTTGAGGCTTACAAAACCTTTGAAAGTGTCCTCTGATATTTGGTATCAGGATGTCAGCAGATGGTATAAAAAGATAGAAGACTGAAGGCACAAAAAGACCACACAGTCCATCTAGTCTACCCTTATATTATTTCCATAACTTAGGATGTTTACTGCAAGCAGGTTAAAATTCACTTACGGTTGGATTTTCTAATGACATTTGCTGCAAGCATCTACTACTCTTTTGGTAATGTGATATTTTCTCCTTTTGTTTCTGATCTGCCCCCAAGCTAATTTTTTTAAAGACCCTTCCATCAAATAAGGCCTGTAAGTCAACACCTTGAACTGTTTGTCATTTTCTTTAGAGGGGTTGTCCTTTTTTAATGCATTTATGTAAAACTGCCCTTTTATTTTAAAACATATACTCACCTCTTCCCTCACCTTGGTTCTAGGCTGTGCCATCCTTACTCTCAGCCAGTCTTCTGTTCACTTCTTGCTTCTTCTGAACATGGACGTCACTGCTGCAACTACTGATTAGCTGCAGTAGTCACGTGCCACGGTCTGATGTCCCCATTCGCACAGATCACTTTCAGACGGGGTTGTCAGGCAGTAGCACGTGACTGCTATGGCAGTGACGTCCCCATTCAGGAGAAGCAAGAAGTAAACAAAAGACCAGCGGAGAGTGAGGGCGGTGCATCGCTGAATCCTAGATGCGGAAAGAAGTGAGTTTAAGGTGTGTTTTTTTTAAAGTCCACTAGTAGTATTCCTAAACTCCATCTTTTCATGTTGCTCAGTGAGCCAATTCTGATATTTACATGCTGTAATAATACAGGATGTTACAAGACTGTAGGTCATAGCTTTACCTATAATAGTCACCCTTCCTGGGTCCTGACCATGGCTCTGAGTACTCAGATCCCCAGAACATCAGTAGTGCCGAGTTATAAGTAACCGAGCAGTCCCAAGAAACCGTAATGTGAAGCATGTATCAAACATAATACTAGAAGAGACACTTACCAATGGATGATGGAACTTGAAGGTTGGTAAGGTAGATGGCACAACAATGGATAAGAAAGACAACCAAGAATGATGCAAACAAATAACCAAAAGCAACAAGCAAGAACATCAGACATGACCCTAACTAACTTTTCCTAAAACTTTGCCCTGGATTTATTCTTATCGTTGACCCTAACATCAGATACCATTGACCCTCTGTCTCAATTAAGCTAGCAGATGGACCAAAACCTTTGCACAGTCTTGACCCTAGGTTTCCAGTCTAAATATACAGTGAAGGAAATAATTATTTCATCCCTTGCTGATTGTGTAAGTTTGCCCACTGACAAAGACATGGACAGTTTATCAGTTTATAATTTTAAGGGTAGGTTAATCTTAATGATTTTGCAAAGAGGAGTGGAGCAAAATTCCTCCTGACATGTGCGCAAACCTCATCAACTACAAAAAATGTCTGACTGCTGTGGTTGCCAACAAGAGTTTTGCCACCAAGTATTAAGTCTTGTTTGCCAGAGGGATCAAATACGTATTTCTCTGAGCAAAATGCAAATAGATTAATGTAATTTATAAAATGAGATTCTCTGGATTTTATTTTGGATATTCTGTCTCCCAATGTTAAAATTAAACTACCCTTAAAATTATAGACTGTTCATGTCTTTATCAGTGGGCAAACTTACACAACCAGCATGGGATCAAATACTTATTACCTTCACTGTGTGTATGTGTATATATATATATATATATATATATATATATATATATATATATATATATATACACACACACACACACACACACACACACACACACACACACACACACACACACACACACACACACACACACACAAAGAAGAGTCCAAAAATCCACCTGGGGCTGAAATTGGAAATACGTGTACACATCTGTTGATTGGAGAAAGTCCAAATGTCTCCATTTTTATGATTCAATTATGTTTATATTATTCTTGTCATTTTCGTTTCATTTTCATAGATCAATTGTATAAGACAAATAAGAAACTTTATATTATATTTTATTATAACCCCGTTGTCACTACACCCTCCGAAAAACATGTCTGCCCCTCATCTCCTGTCTCTTTCCCTCTTCCTTGTAGATTGTAAGCCTTCGTGGGCAGGATTCTCTCTCCCTCTGTACCTGTTGTTAGTCACAGATTGTCACTATTGTAATTGTTTGACTTATGTTATGTATGTAACACCCTGAATGTACAGCGCCCTGTAATCAATGGCGATATAAAATAAATTATAATAATAATTATAAAAAAAGTCTCTTTCTCCATTTAACTGACTTCTTTGCCTACCTCAGTAATTGTGCTCTGTTCCCTGATACACTAAGTCTACACTGAGATATCAGGTTTCAGTTGCTGCCCTTAAAAGTCAGTAGAGGAGGAGGAGAGAGCAGCTAAGAGAGAGAGAGAGAGAGATGCATACAAATACAGAGATGCCACTGAGGCTTCTATTGTCACACCACAGTGCTGGATTTACAGCTATTATTTAGTTAGTAGCTCACAAAAGCTAGTACACCGTCACATTTTTGTAAATAATGTATTAAATCTTTTCATGAGACAACACTGAAGATATTACACGTTGATACAATTTAAAGTAGTCAGTGTTCAGCTTGTATAACAGTGTAAATTTGGTGTGCCTTCAAAATAATTCATACATGAAAAAACTTTGAGACTCTCGGTTCACATATCATGATCAGAACATGTTTAAGCTGCCCACGACTTTCAACGTGGTCTCAAATCGGGCAGTCCTATCCTATCTTTACCTCTCAATCGAGCCAATCAGGCCTCTCACTGGGTCACCGACCTCCATTATTCAGAGAGAAAAAATAAAAAACACCCAACCTGCAAAGCTGCCCTTCTTATGACAGCCTGTGAGAGTGGGCAGGGACAGAAACCAAAAATGGAAACACCCCTTCCTTTCCATATAGGTTAAAATCAATGTACACCAAGTATAACGTAATGCTTCTTTAGGGATTTCCACGTAGTGTATTGCCCTTTTTGCAGAAATGTGCCGCTGGCGGCGGTCTGTGTGTGTACATGTATAATTACATGTGTGCCGCAGCCCTGCCAGTGGCACCCAGGTTTGCATACGTTTTTTCAGAAATGTTTTTGTGTGCAGAAACATACTTTATACTTGGTGTACATTGATTTTAACCTATATGGAAAGGAAGGGGTGCTTCCATTTTTGTGTTTCTGTCCCCGCCCACTCTCACAGGCTGTCATAAGAAGGGCAGCTTTGCAGGGTGGGGGTTTTTTATTTTTTCTCTCTGAATAATGGAGGTCGGTGACCCAGTGAGAGGCCTGATTGGCTCGATTGAGAGGTAAAGATAGGATAGGACTGCCCGATTTGAGACCACGTTGAAAGTCGTGGGCAGCTTAAACATGTCTGATCATGATATGTGAAAACCCAGAGTCCTCAAAGTTTTTTTCATGTATGATAGATAGCATAAATGCTTCTTTAGGGATTTCGACGTAGTTCAAAATAATTCAACACACAACCATCAATGTCTAAACCACCAGCAACAAAAGTAAGTATATCCTAAGTGAAAATGGACAAATTGTGCCCAATTTGCAATTTTCCCTTCACGGTGTCATGTAACTTGTTAGTGTTACAAAGTCTCAGGTATGAATGGAGAGTAGGTGTGTTAAATTTGGTGTTATTGCTATCACACTCTCTCATACTAGTCACTGGAAGTTCAACATGGCACCTAATGGCAAAGAACTGTCAGAGGATCTGAAAAAAAGAATTGTTGCTCTACATCATATCTCAGTCCCCAAGTAATATCCATCCTGTCCCCTCCGGCACATACTCTAGTCTGCTCTCAGCACTTCACCCTATGACAGAAGAGGAAGTATCCAGGCTTCTCTTGTGTGCTCGCCTCAGTACCTGCTTTAGTGATCCCATTTCCTCCCACCTTGTCCAGTCCATTTCTCCAGATATCCTCTTTCAACGTACTGCAATCTTAAACCTCTCTCTCTCCACTGGGATCTTTCCATCCTCCTTTAAACACACTGTTATAACCTCTTTACTTAAAGCCAACTCTGTTCCCATCCTGCACTGCTAACTACCTACCAGTCTCTAACCTGCCCTTATCACTAACCCCTGGAATGCTTGGTCTGTCTACTCTTGCCTAATCTGCTATCTTTCTGCTAACTCTATTCTTGTTCCTCTGCAATCAGGCTTCTGCACTTTACACTCCACCAAAACTGCTCTAGCTAAAGTCTCAAATGACCTTCTGATGGCTAAATCTCAGAGCAACTACTCATTGTTGCTTCTTCTGGATCTCTCTGTAGTGTTCGACACTGTAGATCACAAACTTCTCCTTGGCTTGCTCAGCGCCTTTGGCCTCCAGGATGTTGCTCTTGGTTTTTAACTTAACTCTCTGACGGCTCCTTCAGTGTCTCATCTGCAGGTTCTACTTCTCCTTCTCTTGCTGTTGGGGTTCCTCAGGGATCAGTTCTAGGTCCTCTCCTCTTTTCACTCTACACAGGCCCTAAACCATTGGACAAACCATTAGCAGATTTTGCTTTCAGTACCATCTCTATGCTGATGACACTCAATTATACACCCCCTCCCGAGACATCACTCCTCCCCTGCTAGAAAACACCAGTGACTGTCCGCTGTCTCTGACATCATGTCCTATAACTTAAACTGAACCTCACTAAAACGAAACTTCTTGTCTTTCTGCAATCTATTAAGCAACCCCACTCTCTGCAATTTCTGTTTCAGTGTGTGGTACTACCTAGGGATGGGCGAATCGAATTTAACGAAGTGGAATTCGTTTAGAATTTCAGGGGAAATTCGATTCTGGCCCAAGCCGAAGTTCATGGCGTTTCGTGGTAACAAAGCTAAAATGGCCGCGAACACCTGGCGTGACATGGGGCAGAGAATTATGGGAGGAAGAAAGGAACACCCTTAATGACATGTGCAAACATGCAGCCAATCAGTATCTAGCGGGCGTCTGTGACGTCACAACCCTATAAATACGGCAGCCATCTTAAGTTCTGCCACTTGTCACTTTGTCTCCTGTTGACAAGCATCTGGCTGTTGAAGCACTACATTTCACTCTGTGCAAAATAATTCAGAATTTACAGCTCCTGGGGTGAAAGACCTTCACAAGTGTGTGTCATATACACACCGTTCCTGAACCAGCGTTTTTTATTTTGGGATATTTCAATCTGTTTCCCAAAGTCAATGTATCCTCTGTTTGTGGGGTAATTTGAGTAAAATACAGGGTGTGTGTGTTTCTGCCCCATACACGCCTGAAATCCATCTCGTTCAATCTGTAAGTTATTTAATTTAATACCAAAGGGTTAAATTATACTCTTGTTTGTGTGGTAATTTAAGTCAAATACAGGGTGTGTATTTCTGCCCCATACATGGCTGAAGTCCATCTCAATCATTCTGTAGGGTATTTTATACCCAATGGTTAATTTATCCTGTTTGTGGGGTAATTTGAGTCAAATACAGGATGTGTGTGTTTCTGCCCTATACACGCTTGAAATACATCTTGTTCATTCTGTAGGGTATTTTATTTTATACCTAAGGGTTAATTTATCCTCTGTTTGTGGGGTAATTTGAGTCAAATACAGGGTGTGTTGTTCTACCTATACACCCTAGAAAATCCATCCCCGTTTATTTTGTAGGGTATTTTATACCCAAGGGTTAATTTATCCTCTTTTTGTGGTGTAATTCTGAGTAAAATACAGTGTGTGTATTTCTGCCCCATAAATGCCTGAAATCTATCACGTTCATTCTGTAGGGTATTTTATTCTCTGCCAAAGACTGAATTTATCCTCTTTTTGTGGGGCATTGTGAGTGAAATCCAGGGTGTGTATTTCTGCCCCACGCCTGAAATCCATCAAGTTCATTCTGTAGGGTATTTTAATCTGTGGCCAAAAGTTAATTTATCCACTTTTTGTGTGGAATTCTGTGTCAAATCCAGTGTTTGTGTATTTCTGTCCTACACACATCTCAAATTCAGCCAGTTCAGTGTGTTGGGATATTGCCATCTGTGGCAGACAGTTAATTTTTTCACTTATTGTGGTGATTCTGTTAAACACTGATACATGTAGAGCCCCCCCCCAAAAGAGCGGAGAGGGTGTCGTCAGTAATTTTGCATTGACGTCATTAATCATTTTGCCATTTCTTTGATCCTTCAGTGTCCACTTGCAATCAGTCAATAATCCATCATTGCTAAAGCCAAAAAGAAACAGGAGTTGATCCAAAAAATAATAAGTAAATGGAATATTTCCTTGTGTTATTTATCAAATCCTGCTTTTGGCTACCTAAACATCAGACAATCCTCATGCAAAAAATGGACCATATAATACTAGCCTTATGGCTTCTCCGAAGACACAATTGGTTGAGTTTGTCCTTTTCATTCCTTCTGACAGATTAAAAGAAGTGGAAAACCAAACATAGTGGCAACGTCATAGAGGGTGGAGGGGGGAAAACAGCAAAGAAACCACAGGGTGGTCGAGTGAGAGAGTTTTTCAGTTGGCAGTAGCATGATTAGCTTACAGAGTGGCACAATGATGGATTGTGGAGGTGGCAGCAGCATGATTAGCTTACAGAGTGGCACAATTATACTGTGTGGAGGTGGCTGCAGCAGCATCAGGCTGGAGAGTGGCACAATGTCATAATTTTGAGGTGGCGATAGGTGACATATTGAGGAGGTGGCAGCAACAGCAGCATCAAGCCAGAGAGTGACATGGTGACATAGCCTGGAGGTGACAGCAGCATCAGCATGAGGAGACCTGAGTGGTGAGGTGGCAGCAGCAGCATCTGAAGGCTAAATAATGGCCCAGTGAAGAGTGGGGAGGGGGGACAATACCAGTCTCTGGTAAAGATGGTGGGTGGTCGAAGGAGCAGCTGGCAGCAGATATGTGGCATCAGGTGGGTGGCAGCATCAGAATAGTAGCTGAGGCAGGTAGCCAGAAGAATCCAGGGTTCAGGGTCTGCTTCAGGTGCTGCTGGTGGGTAGCTTCCTCACTAGCCGGCTGAATAAAGCTGTTCATCAGACTCAGGATGCTGCTGATGGAGCTGGTACTGCTCCTAACCCCCCCCCCCCCCCCACCACCCCACAGCATCCAAACCCTTACCCTTGCCTCCACCTGAAAAATATCTCACAAATCCACACATACCTTCACCTTGAAAGAACAAAACTGCTTGTCCATGCCCTCGTCATCTCTCAGCTAGACAATTGCAACATCCTTCTCTGTGGCCTCCTATCTAGCAACCACACTCCCCTTCAATCCATGCTTAACTCTGCTGCCTGTCTGATTCACCTCTCTCCTCGTTACTCCTCTGCCTCTCTGCAAATCCCTTCACTGGCTATCAGTTGCCTCCGCCGAACAGACAGATTTTGCAGTACCTGTTCCAGGGCATGAAGCAGTGGAATGAAAGTTGTTCAATCCCGTAGTCCTGGCGACTGACAAATTACGTGGCCTCCTGAAAGAGCCTGAGCAAATGGCAGGTGTCACACATGAGCTGCCACTGGCTGACATAAAAATTACACAGTGGAGTATCCCTGTCCGCTTGGATCAAGAAATCATTAATGGCCTTTCTCTGTTCATAGAGTTCTCTCTGTTTTGCTCTGTTCATAGATTTCTCTCTGTTTTGCTCTGTTCATAGATTTCTGTCTGTTTTGCTCTGTTCATAGATTTCTGTCTGTTTTGTTCTGTTCATAGATTTCGGTCTGTTTTGCTCTGTTCAGAGATTTCTCTGTTTTGCTCTGTTCAGAGATTTCTCTCTGTTTTGCTCTGTTCATAGTTTCTCTGTTCTTTTCAGCTCAAGGAAGGTGTGCTTGGCAGTGAAGAATGGCTGAAGTGCATGCAAAGTTTCATGTTCTCTGAACGTTGCAGAGTCCACCACTTGAAAGGGGAGGGACTGCAGTACTACCAACTTCTGCACCTTAGGATGGCTAGACACATACTGCTGTCTCTTGGCAATCGTCCCGGTGAACGACTGCTGGTGCCATGAGTGGCAAGGAGCAGGAGCAGCTGGACCGGTAGGTGATGGAAAAGACAGACAACTCCCTTTGGCAGAGGTGGTGGAGCCTTGACTGCCTGAAATGGGAGGCGTGCCACTGGGTGCTGCTGCTGTGGCAGGATGGACCACCACATCTGAGAAACGTTTCTCCCAGGCTACTGGATGGTGATGCTGCATATGTTGACGCAGGGCTGTGGTGCCAACGTTAGGTCCCTGGACATGGTTCACTTTCTGCCCACATATTCTACATTTACCCATGCTCGAATCCTTCAGTGTCTTGGCAAAAAACTGCCACACCGCTGAGTAGGTGATTTTACCACCAATGCTCCGCACTGACTGACTGCTACCGCCGCTGCCTCAGTGAGCCCCTGCACTGCTACTTTCTGGGACCTGCAAAGCTGGTGGTCTACCCCATGGCTGTGTGGCTCCCGACCTCACACTGCTGCCACCCTGCTGACTCCCGGCTTCACTACCGACTTGCCGGCTGCGCCACTGCCTGACGCACAAGCTGCTGCTCTCTTCTCCCGATGATGATAATGAAGCCCCTGCTTCCAGGGCTGGGACGATGGGTAGTCGAAGATAGGCGACCGCCTAGGTCACCACTTCATCCCAGGCAGAAAAGGGGGGGCTCACGGAGGCATGGAGTGGGCTGAATTTTCCACTTGGGGGGCACTTTATGCCTTGTTTAACTAGGGCACCAGAATACATTGTCCCAGCCTTGCATGCTTCACCCGGCTCCCAAGTGCGATCGGCTACATCAATTAGTGTTTGCCTGTCACTGGTGTCCTCTTCAACAGTTGTTGTACAGAGCCTGACCACTCGCAACATAACCTTCCATGCCACTCTCCACATCATTACTTTCCCGCCTACTGCAAGAAGCAGCGGATGTCTGCCCCACCTTTTTGCTGCCAACTAGCTGCTAACTGTCCTCAAATAGTTCGTCCTCGCTGTATAGTGGCGCAGAGTCCACAGCACATAGTGGTTCTCTGGCTGTGGGAACCGAACAGGACAGAGGCAGGTTGAGGACAGCTGAGGGCCCCTGACCTGCTCCTGGGCAATGCCAACTAAGGGTTGTGTCTGACGAACCCACCTTACTGTGCTGTGACCTGTGCATTCTTTGATGTTATAGTAGGATCTTGGCCCTCAGCTCAGTTCTTTTTAGCTGGCGATGACAATTTCCCCTTTAGGCTCGTTCCCACTTCAGTTTTTTGGTCAGTTTCCCCCCCCGGGCCCCCCCTTTTCCCCCGGGGAAAAACCCCCCTTTTTAAAAAGGGGGGGTGGTAAAAAGGGGGGCCCCCCCCCCCCCCCCCAAAAAAACCCCCCCAAAAAACCCCCCCCGGGGTTTTTTTTAAAAATTTTGGGCCCCCCCCCCCCCAAAATTTTAAAAAAACCCCCCCCCCCCGGGGGTTTTTTTTCCCTTTTCCCCCCCTTTTCCCCCCTTAAAAGGCCAAAAAAAAAAAAAACCCCCCACCCCCCTTTTTAACCCCCCCGGGGGCCCCAAAATTTTTTTAAAAAACCCCCCCCCCCAAAAAAATTTCCCTTAAAAATTTGAAAAAAAAAAAAAAAAAAGGGGGGTTTTTTAAAGGAAGGGGAAAAAAAAAAAAAAAAACCCCCCCCCCAAACCCAACCCCCTTTTTTTTTCCCCCCCCCCCCCCACCCCCCTTTTTTAAATGGCCCCCCCCTAAAAAATTCAAAAAATTTTTTAACTTCCCCCCCTTTCCCCCCTTCTTTTCCCCCCCCGGGCCCCCCCCCCCCCCCCCCCCCCCAAAGCCCCCCCCCCCTTCCCCCCAAAAAATTTTTTCCCCCCAAAAAAAAAACCCCCCCCTTTTAACTTTAAATTTCCCCCCCCCCCCCCCCCCCCCCCCCAAACAAACCCCCAAATTTTTTTTTCCCTTTTTTTTTAACCCCCCTTCCCCCCCCCCCCCCCCCCCTTTTTCCCCCCCCCCCCCCCCACCCCCCCACCCCCCCCCCCCCCCCCCCCTTTTTTTTCCCCCCCTTCCCCCCCCGGAAACCCCCCCCCACCCCCCCCCCCCCCCCCCCCCCCTCCCCCCCCCCCCCCCCAAAAAAAACCCCCCTTTCCCCCACCCCCCCCCCCCCAAACCCCCCCCCCCAAAAATTTTTTTTTTTTTAAAAAAAAAAACCCCCCCCCCCGGGCCCGAAAAAAAAAAATTTCCCCCCCCCGGGTGCCCCCCTCCCCCCCGGGGCCCCCCCCCCCTTCCCCAACCCCAAAAAAAACCCCCAAAAAAACCTTAAGGGGGGCCCCCCCTTAATAAACCCCCCCCCCCCCGGGGCCCTTTTTAAAAAAATTTTTTTCCAAAACCCCCCCCCGGGGGGGTTTTTCCCCCCAACCCAAAAAGGGGGCCCCATAAAAAAAACCCCCTTGGGGGAAAACCCGGGGGGGGGGGGGGTTTTTGGGGAAAAAAAAAAAAAAAAAAAAAAAAAAAAAGGAAAAAACCGGGGGGGAAAGGGGGGAAAAAACCCCAAAAACCCCAAAAAAAAAGGGGGGCAAAAAAAAAAAGGGGGGGGCCCCCCCAAAAATTTTTCCGGGGTGGGCCCCCCCCCTTTTTTTAAAAAGGGGAAAAAAAAGGGGGTTTTTGGGGGGGGCCCCCCCTTTTTTGGGGGAAAATTTTGGGTTTTTAAAAAAACCCCAAAAACCCAAAAAAAAAAAAATTTTTTTGGGAAAAAGGGGGAAAGGGGTTTTTTAAAAATTTTCCTTTTCTAAAAAAATTTTTTTAAAAAAAAAAAACCAAAAAAACCCCCAAAAAAAAAAAGGGGGGAAAAATTTTAAAAACCCCCGGGGAAAAAAACCTTTTTTTTTTTGGGGAAAAAAAATTTTAAAAAAAAATTTTTTTTCCCCCCCTTTTGGGGGCCCCCCCGGGGGGCCCGGGGGGGGCCCCCCCAAAACCCCCCCCAAAAAACCATTTTTTTTTTTTTTGGGGGGGGTTTTTTTTTTTCCAAACCCCCAAAAAAACCGGAAAAAGGGGGCCCCCCCCCCTTTTTTTTTTTTAAAAAAAAAAAAAACCCCCTTTTTTTTTTAAAAAAAAATTTTTCCCCCCCAAAAATTTTTTCCCCCCTTTTGGGGGAAAAAAAATTTTTTTTTTTTTTTTTTAAATTTTTAAAGGGGGGGGGGTTTTTTAAAAAGGGGGAAAAAATTTAAAAAAAAATTTTCCCCCCAAAAAAAAGGGGGGGGCCCGGGGCCCCAAATTTTTAATTTTTGGGGGGGCCCCTTTTTTTCCCCCCAAAAAATTTCCCCCAATTCCCCTTTTTTAAACGTTTTTTTTTCCCCCCCCCCTTTTTAAAAGGAAAAACCCCCCCCCCCCCCCCTTTTTTTAAAAAAACCCAAAAAAAAATTCCCCCAAAAAACCCCCCCCCCCCCTTTTTTCCCAAAAAAACCCCCCCCCCTTTTTTTTTTTTGGGCCCCTTTTTAAAAAATGGGGGGGCCCCCACCCCCCAAAAAACCCCCTTTTTTTTTCCCCCAAAAAAACCCCCCCCAAACCTTTTTTTTTAAAAACCCCAAAGAAAAAAATTTTTTTGGGGCCCCCCTTCCCCCCCCCCCCCCTTTTTTTTTTTTAAAAAATTTTTTTTTCCCCCCTTTTCCCTAAAAAAATTTAAAAAAATTTTTCCAAAAAAAAATTTTTTTTAAAAAAACCCCCTTTTTAAAAAAAAGGGGGAAAGGGAAAAAAACCCCAAATTCCCCCCCCCCCCCCTTTCCGTTTTTAAAACCCTTTTCCCCCCCCAAAAAAACAAATTTTTTTTTAAAATTTTTTTTTTAAACCCTTTAAAATTTGGGGCCCCCCTTTTTTAAAAAAAAAATTTTTTTTATTTTAAAAAGGAAAGGGGAAGGGAAAAAATTAAAAAAAAAAAATTTTAAAAACCCCGGGGGCCCCCCGGGGCCCCCCCCCCCCCCTTTTTTAAAAATTTTTTTAAAAACCCCCCCCCCCCCTTTTTGGCCCCCCCTTTTGGGGGGGGGGGTCCAAAAAAAAAAGAAAAAAAAAGGGGGTTTTTTAAAAAAAAAAAATTTTTTAAAAAAAAAAAATTTTCCCCCCCCCAAAAAGGGGTTTTCCCCCCCCCCCCCCAAAAAACCCCCCCAAAAACCCAAAAAAAAAAGGGGGTTTTTTTGGTTTAAAAAAAAAAATTTTTTTTTAATTTATTTTTTTTTTTTTTAAAAAAAAAAAAAAAAAAATTTTTTCCCCTTCAAAAAAACCCCAACAACCCCAAAAAAAAAAAAACCCCCACAAAAAAACAAAAAAAATTTTAAAAAAATTTTTTTTTTAAAAAATTTTTTTTAAAAAAAAAAAAAAAAATTTAAAAAAAAAAAATTTAAAAAAAAAAAAAAAAAATTTTTTTTTTTTTTTTAAAAAAATTTTTTTAAAAATAAAAAAAAATTTAAAAAAAAATTTTTTAATTTCCCGAAAAAAAATTTTTTTTAAATTCCCCCCACTGCACCGCACATGTTACTGAGGAAGCGCCTGTTAGCTTCAAAGACCACTGCGTGTGCAATTTCACACCCCAGGTAGATTCTGTGGAGACCTAGTCATCATCATGGCAGGGGATCAGGCCATCCAGCATGAAAAAATTATATTCCGTAGAGAGAGATGGGAAAATGGTACCAGGAACAGAGCAATGACCCCCAGTTCAGTACCCCAACATAACTTGGGCTCATCCAGTTCTGATGACACCAGGGCTGTCGTTATGCACCATTCCCATCCAAGACATGACCCATTCCATGTTAGAAACTTCAAACAGCTTGGCCGTGGAGGGAGGCGAAGGTCAGAGCCCTGTTAAAAATAAAAAAACAATATCAGGATTGCTGTATTTTCTTCATTTAGCCTCCCAAAAAATTTATTTAAAGGCGATCAAAAAGTCAAGTCCCACCTCGAAATGGTACAAATGAAAACGTCAACTCATCCTGCAAAAACAAGCCCCTACACAACTCAGTACACAGAAAAATAAAAAGTTATGGTTCTCAAACTATTTGCAAAAACGTGTTTTCTTTTTTGAATAAAAGCTTTTTTTATTGTGTAGTAAAATATATACAATATATATGTAAATTTGGTATCGTAATCATAGTGCTCACTAAAACTAACATAAAAAATAAAAACACTACCAGAATTGCTGTATCTTGTTCATCCCGTCTCCCAAAGTCATTGATAAAAAGTGATCAAAGTCTCATAACATTACAATGAAAACTTCAACTCATCCCGCAAAAAACAAGCTCTTATACATCTCAGTATACAGAAAAAATGAAAAAGTTATGGCTTTCGGGCTATGATGACATAAAAACGCAATTTTTTATAAACTCATTTCTATTGTGTAAACATAGTAAAACTATATAAAATTGATATAATTGTAATTGTACCGACCCGCATGGTAAAGTTATCATGTAGTTTATATTGCACGGTGAATACTGTAAAAATGAAGCTCAAAAAGCCATGGTGGGACTGCGTTTTTTTCCTCACTTTCATGGCCCAATGCTAATAAAAACTATGAAACACCTTTGGGCCGAAAATGCACAATACACCCATACATGAATTCTCTGAGGAGTGTTGATTTCAAAATGGGATGACTTCTGGAAGGTTTCACCTGTTCTGGTTCTTTGGGGGCTTTGCAAGTGCAACATAGCACCCACCAAAATCGATGATCCAAAATCCCAAATAGTGCTCCTTCCCTCTTACATCCTGCCTTGCACCCAAACAGCAGTTTACACCCACATACAGGGTATTGCCATACTTGGAAGAATTTCCGTAATAAATTTTGGGGTGCTTTTTTTCCAGGATTCCTTGCGAAAATGAAACATTTTCAGCTAAAACTGCATATTATTGGAACAAAATTTATTTTTCATTTTCACAGTCTAACACTAAAATAATCTGTGAGACACCAGAAGGGTCAATATTCTCACTACACCCTTGGATATATTCCTTAAGGGGTGTAGTTTCTGAAATGAGATCATTTTAGGGATGTTGATTTAGTTTTATCACCTTAAGGTGTCAGGAAATCAATATTGAGCTGTGTTTCCCTCGTAATCTGCCAAAAAATCGACAATATTAAATTTCACCTCCACTTTGTTTGAATTTCTGGTTAAATGGTGTTTGAAAACTTTAAGGGGTGCATTTTCGTAGATGGATTCATTTATAGAGGTGTCTAACATAAAGGCCCCTCAAAGCCACATCAGAACTCTACTGTTACCTGAAAAAACCTATGTTGCAAATTTTCTTGGAAATGTCAAAAAATACAACTAAATTTCTAAGCCCTCTAATGTGGTAAAAAAAATAAAAAGGCATTTAAAAAAAAGATTCCATCGTAAAGTAGACATATTGCAGATGCTAGTTAGGAACTATGTTATGGTGGTATAACTATCTGTCCTGCACACAAAATTTTCACATTTTGATATTTTTCACAAATAAAGAACGATTGTATGGACCAAAATGAATTATTACCTTAGAGCACAATGTAACACAAGAAGACAATCTCTGAATCACATTGATAAATAAAAGTATTAAAAAGTTTTTTCACTTATATTGACATATCAGATTTAAAAAATGGGGCTCCTTCATAGAGGCCAAAACTGGCTGTGGCAGTATGGGTTTAATGTTATGGCTGATTGGTGTATCGACTGCTAACAAATGTACATAAATGTACATTGGGGCTCAAAATCTAATATCACATTTCGGATACACATACTCTAGGGTCAATTTTAAGTAGTTTTGGGAAATGGAGGGAAACACATACTCCAAGCAGATTAAAATTGTGCATGCAAGATGCTTGGAGTGTATATCATTGTTTTAGTTATATGTCAATAATTAAGTTAACTTTGTTTTAATGGTCAGATCTGTCAACTGTTGCTACCAAAGGCTGCTCTGAGGGTAGCAACCTGGAGGTTGCCTGCACCAAATGTAAGATCCCTATCTTAGAGTTAAAAGGTGAAAACCAGGGGTCCCTTAGACTCCACATCTTAGTTTAGCCACATCCGAAGCAATCGATGGATTTACATCCTCTGGTAGGTCTTGTGTAAAATGATGTCGCCTGAAATAAACAATTAAAGCTGCTATGCTTCATGAACTAGATAATTGTGGTCTATATACCCAGTAAATTTAATAATTATGACCACTGTTCCCTCACAAATAAATGAGAAATAAGAATGTTCACTGTGTCCCCTGAAATTAATATTAATTTTCTCTGTGAAATGAATAATTTAAGCAACTGCTATCCCTAAAATAAATAATCATGACCAATGTGTTTCCTGAAATAAATAATGATGTCCTCTGTGTCCCTTGAAATGAATAATTTTGGCAACTGTTGCCCCTAAAATGAATAAATATGGCCACTGTTCCCCCTGAATGAAAATATATAGCCGCTGTTCCCACTGAAAGGAATAAGTATGGCCAATATATCACTTGAAATGGATAACTATGGCCAGCGTGTCCCAGAAATAAAAGATAGTGGCTACAGTTTCATCTGAAGTAGAATAAATTAACTGCCCCAGTGCCCCTTGAGAATACTCATCAGTTCCTTTTCCCATATTGCTGTTCCTTGATAGGCCTGGCTACTGCAGAACAACGCCGGTGGCATGATTATTTCAATGCACCATCTACATAACATAGGAACCCTGGAATTGAAAAGCAGGGAACCACATGCTTATTTTGAACCCACCAGTACTTGATTATTCAGATATATTAGTGTTCTGATACAATTAAAACCAGATCGTAATCCATAGTCTTTTTGGTTACCTGAACTGGTTACAATGACTTATTGTTTAACTCACATTTTTATGTTAAACACATTTTTTAAGAATTTTTGGTTATGTTTTTTTTAATTTTCCATATCACTTTCAGTATTTTTTTTAATAATTCTTAAGTCCTGCAGTTTTCACTTTGGCCACTAAGCCTAATAATCGTCTGACACTTCCTGTTCTGTTTAGAGAGCTTTTCAGCAGTCTCCTCATTATCAGTAAAAGAAGGTTCAAACTGAATGGAGACACCATTGTGTAAAGATAACACAGAATCCACCAGTCACAAGAGGAGATGTCACAGCTCCCCCTCTCACCTCCCTTCACAGTGAATACTCTCCTATAGAAGTCTATGGGACAGAATCAGTCTTAAGTCTCCTATGTGCATGAAGCTGCTGTAAAGTATCTCTGACTGCTGTTAAAGCAGTGCAAGCAAGAATGTCTTCCCCAAAATCATTTATAGTTGGCCGAATATATAAATCTACAATCCGTAAAAAAAAACGACTGAGAGGAAAAAAATATGGATCCGGGGCTTGATTTAATAAGTAAAAAAAAAAAAAATTGGCGACAGATTCCCTATAACAACCAGTTTAGGAGAACTGAATAACACGCCGGTCCCCATGACTGATACAGATGTTGGCAATGAACTTCAGAAGACAATAATAGTAGCCTCTTAGTCACTATGCTAATTAATACTATGTAATCTATTCCATGCATCTGCTTTTGAGGGTGAACTACAGAGAGACGAGATTGCAGCTTCCTCTTTTTTTTTTCTGTCCAGTGTGTATAGGAGACATCATCGCAGCTATAGTCTCCACCTATTTATATACAAAAGAACATAAATCCCTAATATTTTTCAATACTTAATTTAATCCAATACAACTTGCGAGATGAGTTTTGCATTTTTTTGAAATGTGACATAGTGTTTTGGAACTAAAATGGTGGGTGCTGGATGAGGTAAGTAGGAATGATCATTAGCGCATAAAGACACGCCTATTGCAGGGAGAAGCATATTGGATTAGTTCAATAGAGGCATTATCCCACAAATGATTAAATAAGAATTTAAATTTTTTACAGGGGGGAATATCTCTCCTTGGGGATAGCCACCAAAAAATTGGCTGGTGTGAGGATTTATGCGCCTTTAAGACCTCACTAAACTAATGGTTTTGCATAAAGTAAAGGCTTCAGCTCTTTTCCCAGAAGCCTTTACTTTATGCAAAGTATTTTATGACATACAACTTATACGACGTAATGTTAAATTTTGATGTGATTTCAGAGTTTTATAAGAATGTTGCCATTAGGTATATAAGAAATAAAGGTACCATACTATGCATGCTTGAAAAAGAAGGCTTGGTCTTTCCTTCGAAACGTTGTACAGTGTGTGTACATTGTTTGGTTACCAGCTACTCCTGGCTATCCAGACTGGAAATTATATGGACATAAAGCACAAATGGACTCTTGAGCCATGTCAAACATGAGTATACCACATAGAATTTATTATTAATAAACAAAAAGTTATATTGGATTAAATGAAGTATTGAAAATATTAGGGGCCTCATGTATGAAAACTGTCTAGATCTAAGACTTTCTTTGTTGCCCATAGCAGAGCACTATATGAAACAGGAGCTCTGATTGGTTGTTATAGGCAACAAATAAAGTCCTAGATCTAGACAGTTTTCATACATGAGGCCCTAAGGATTTATGGTCTGTTGTGTATAAATTAATGTTGAATAGGGCAATGAGGAGGCCTTTCTCATAGACTGATGTTTTTGGTTGCTCCTTATAAATTCTCAATTTTGGTGTTACTGTATAGTCTCCACCCACTCTGGAGATGACTTTAGGGAAAATTGACAATTAGAGATTGAGCCTACTGGGGGTTATAAATGGAGGCTACAAGAAATAGAGTTCATCTTCATGTATACATACAATGGCTTATTCTGAAAAGTCACCTAAAATAACCAGCATGCCTTTGGTATAACGAGAATATTTTGAATTATGCAAACACATGACCCAACCTATTCCTTATCTTTTTAAAGCCCCTTTTTCTCCCCAGTAACTCTAAAACACATGGAACCGTATTCTGAAGTATTAGAATTCATCTTACATAAATACAAGTTGAGAGCCCTCTGTTCCTTTGAGCACTTATTATAGGATTTATATTTGCTCTTTTATAGATATAGATTTCATAGATCAAAAAAAATCTTAGATTATTAACCAAAAACCTCTACTCTATCCATTTATTTATAGTAATCTTTTTCCTCAACCATCACTATATTGCAGATTGAATTTATTACATCTTAATTAACTTTTAGGTTTTCAAATTCCCAAAGAAAATTCCTCCCACAGATTTATTTCAAACTGCTGCTTTGAAATTTGTATAATCTGATTCTGAACTCTTTCCAATTTCCTTGTATAATAATGAAATAAGACTTTCTCTATTTGTTCACGTTTAGGACAAGATATAAAGTCTATGCCTTTTACATGTGTTTTGTAACAAATGGCTGATAAGAGTCAAAAAACAAAGTTGTCAGATTTAATTAATATGTAGTGACCTTTAATCCCTCCTCACTTATTTCTCCAGTGTTATCAGAAGGAAGAGGATCTTTATTTGCTATTTATGCAAGACATAAGCATGAGTTCAGTTATCATTGAGTTTGCTCATTACTTTTTAGAGGAAGAATGTGGAGTGGCTACTTAGTAACAAAAAAGCCGATGAGTTTTAGGGTAGTTCCACTTGACAATTGTAAAGTACCTGTCAGATTCTTTATTTTACAATTAGTTTCCGTTTTTTATCATGGTTTTTTTCTGACTGCCTACATCATCCACATAGCTGTCAGTGTGGCCCCCTTGTAGACCCCGGAACTTCTCCAGGGCGGTACACCTCCAGGCTGAGGTTATATTTCTTGACTAGAGCCTTTTTTGTAGCATCATTGTTTCTCATCTTTCTCAGGTGGAAGGTCAGAAAAAACTTCAAGGCTTTGTCCCTTAATCCTTTGGTCAGATACCATGCCCACTGCTATTGGAACTTTGATGGTATTGTCTGCTGGTTTCCTCATACCCCCATAGAAAAATGTCCAAATCCCCATTGTTTTCCATAACAAGAAAGTTTTCTAGTCGGAGTCTCTATAGATTTGTATCCTGAGATTGGGGTTGTGATGAAGTGCTACCCCTCTCAAGTTGTGCCATCTGCAGCTGGAACTCTGAGTCTGGTGTTCTGTGGCCTCTCACACTGCTTGGCGTTCTCCAGCAGCGTCCTGTTGGTACTGCAGAATCATTCGGAGGTACAGACCAGGTTCACAGACACCCAACCTTTGTAAAGTCCTGAGAACTGTTGCTGCGAGTATCCTCAGCAGAAACAATCTCTGGAGCAATGTCCATTATTTCACCCCCTGAGAGGTGCTAGTGTCCTGCTCCATCAACTCACAGATCAGCAGGTCTTTTGTCAGTCGTATCAATCCTTCTCTGCTCAAAGAGGTTGATGAGAGCTTCTTTAAAATGTTTTTATTAAGCAATACAAAGTTCAAGATAATCACAGCGCGTGAGATACAATTTACAAATTATTGAAAAATTCAAAGATTGATATACTATAATCTATTTACTCTGTATTACCAATTTTCTATTTTATATAAAATAAAATAATAGAGATGAGAGCTTCTTTGCTCTGCTTCTTGTATAGGGCTTCATCTCACAAAGCACTGTTTGCCAAATAAAAGATAGGAAAGAAAACAGGGAAGGGAAAACTGTTTGAAGGTATGTCAAGGTAAGCACTGAGTTAGTACTTGTAGAACTGGGGTACTCCTTGCAAGGATACTGCCAGTCCTTTAGTGCAGGGAATAATTGCTTAAATCAAGCACTAATGCTCTAATAAAAGTAAAAATATACCACTGCTGCCACCAATTTGTCATATGCACACTTAACAGCATGTAATGTGGGGCCACTAGAAAGGGTTTCATTTATTTCCACTCAATCTTATTTGCACTCACCTTCCACTCAGGTGGCAAATTGAGCATAAATCACATCCGAAAACAGTTTAGGCATTTGCAGGGTTAAAACACTCTAATCAAACACTACTCTTCAGCGGTCACAGAGTTAAACACTAATGCACTGTTCTCCAGCAGTCACTGGGTTAAACACTGTATCAAAGCTATGGATTCTTAGAGTGTATAAGGACCAAACCTATTAAAGTTTTAAGCTTTAATAGAAACAAGGTACAGTGCTTACATAAAATACAAAAAGGATACAATAAGGTGACATACATACAAGCAATACAGTCGTAAAATAAAAGGGAGAAAATCTTAGAAAATACCTGACTCTTACAATGTGGATACTTTCTTAGTAGTTGGGATGAGGAAGAAATTGGGACACAGCTCAGCTAATAGCTGAACCCCAGGCTCTGAATGAAGTTTACCTCTGGAAAACATATTTTATAAATCGGTTCAGGTTTCAGAGCTGCCTATCAGCTCATTAGGGTAATTTGTTGTCCTTGACTGGCTGATTAGGTGATGAGAGGTAAGGTACAATAATACCTAATTTGTTGTGTCCCTTGATTGACCCATTATGATTTATGTTGCGGATTGTCAAGGGTTTATGGACATTTGAGGATCTGATCCTGCTCTGTGCTGTATGTGAAATGTCCCATTTGGATATAACCTGTTGCCCCATTCTTAAATATAAAAAGAGAGAAGTTTATGACCAGAACTAATGAGGCTTGAACAAACCAGCTTGTAGACAGCAGGAATAACAGATAATTGATCTAAGGTGGGAGGGGGTATACCTAGCACACTTTTCTATTACACCTTATACACACAGGTTTCTATGACACCAATTATGTGTAACTTTTCATTTGTAAAATGGCAAAAGTGGATGTTTTGAACTTTTAATATTTATTTTATTTTTATAACTTTTTTTTTTACTTATACTCGTAATCCTACTATGGTACTTGGCCACCATGGGAACATCCCAAAAAATACTAAGCTGGCATATTGAAAATGTATATACTTTTTAAATTGTAAGGGCCTGTCTACAAGGCATTTGATTTACAGCTGGTTTATGACACGTTTTTCAATTTCTGAAATCGGTAAGAAACCAACTGTAGACCATTTCTATAGACCTCAATAGAAAATACAAGTTGTAGTCTACGCAAATACTGCGCAACATAATGAAAACCGACTGTAAAATAATGGTCTAATTCAAAATCCGACCAGTATTTGTATATTGCCGTGTGGATGTAGTTTAATAAACAAAAGTTTATCACAGGATGTAATAAAATATATCATAGAACAAAAGACAATATCAATTCATTAAATTAAAGTAATCAAAACATAAAAAGGAATACCTAAACCTTGATAAAATTCAAAGAAGGTGAGCATATACAAGCAAACTTAAGTTGGGGTCATATTTTATCTAGGTCGGGTATTCTGTATATTGTTTAAGTTTTGATTAATTTAATGCACTGCTACTACCTCAAATAGTCACGTGTTTTTTTCTTAATGTAATATGTATTCACTTCAGGGGTATAGTGGGATTTTTATCTTGAGCGTTTTTTTCTGAGTGTGGACACTTGTCTTTTGTTCTATCATATATATTTTTTTACATCCTACAATATACCTTTTTATTACTATTAAGAAAGTATATACATTTTCAATATGTTAATATATAAAAATATAAAAAAAAAATTGTAGGCATTTCTAGGGTTTTCATTATGCTAATTTGTATATTTGCCCTAAGCATTTGTTTTTGACCAATAGGTAAAATTGCAGAAAGGTGTACAAAGATGACTCTCCCATTACATCCTGCCTATGGCACAGTGTAATAGGAGTAGTAACACAGCAGCTACGAAGGGCTTCATTAGGCCTCTCACTGCCACGACAACCACTTGGCAATCCACGATTTTGTTATGGGAGATGGATATTGAGCATAGGAAGGGTGCACAGCACCGTTTCTCATTCATCTAGAATGATCACCTTGGTGTCTAAAGGGTTAAACAGCCAGGATCGGAGCTGTTTCTGATCCCAGCCAATATTGTCAGGTCCAAGCTGTAATATTAAGCTATTACCTGCCGTGTATGGAGTTGATTCAATGAGACAGCTGGTTAAGGTTAAGGTTATGGCCTTGCACAGCGGCCAAACATTGCACAACCATACGTTTGAATCAGACAGGGCAATATCTGAAATTTTGTGAGCAGGTCTTATCCCAAATTAAAAGTTACTTAACAATAGCAAAAGTTAATATTAAAACTAAATACATTCTGGCAATCGAGTTTCTTTTCTCTCTTTTTTTTTTTATCATTGACTGACTATAATTTCTCACCCTGAAAAAATGTTTCATTAGAAGAAAAGACACGGCTGACATATGAGACGTCAAATAGAATACATTTAGGAGATGTACAATGTTATTTAGGATTCAGCTAAAGTAGTACTGTGTGGCTATCACATTTCATATAGCTTTAAAATAAAGAAAAAAAGGCCAGTTACAAAGAAAAAGCCATAACCACAAAAAACATAAAGCATTTGTGGCATTCCAGTCTGGCTCCTCTGTTGTAATCAAACAGCACAGCAAAATTCTGAGTCTTGAGAGGATAGAAAGAGTGAAAGTTTTAGTTTTCCAAGGAAGCTTCCAGTTTTTCTGATTTGGAAATAAAGCTTGACACCTTTTACCACGGCTAGAAAACTGGGCTATTGTACCAACAAATAAAGCGCACTACTGTGATCTTAGGGGGCAGCTCTATTCCCATTCATGTAAAATAAATGTTACAGATAACAGGGTCAGTGGGTGCTGACACAGTGAACACCGGGTATGTGTGAATCCCAGGGCCGTCTTTCCCATTGGGCCAGGTAGGCACTAGCCCGGGGGGCCCCACGAGCTCAGAGGGCCCCTCGAACAGCTGTCTACCTTGCCCAGTGGGAGTACACCCAGGGCCGTTTATTGGACTACCGCCTGTCAGCGCAAGGGCCAGGCTTCAGATGCTCCGTGTGTAGTCTAATGCGGCCCCTGCTATTGCTGTGCCGTGCCTGCACTTACTGCTCACAGCGCAGACAGCACGGCACTGAGCAGGGGCCAGACTGCGATCTTCTGAGCTCCTGCACTACAGTCCCGCTCCTCCCCCTCTCCAGCAGTGCTGCCACTGAAGAGCAGGAGACTGCTGGGGAGAGAAGAGCAGGGCTGCCCCCTCCTCCCTCTAACCTCTTACCATCGGCAGTGAGGAGAAGACAACTTCTTCTAGACTTCAGAACGAGTGAGTGACTGGGACAGGGGGGAGTGTGGGGTGTTGGGAGGCATTCCGGTGTCTATCTGCTGGCTGTGTATCTAAATCTACCCAGTGTATACTATCTGCTGGCTGTTTTATCAAAAGCCTCCCCAAAGTGTATACTTAATTGCTGGCTGTGTACCTAAATCTACACAGTGTTTTACTATTCTGTGGCTGTGTATCTAAATCTACCCAGTGTATACTATTGCTGGCTGTGTATTCTAACCCTCCCCAGGGGTATACTATAATCTGCTGGGCTGTGTACCTAAATCTACACAGTGTATACTATCTGCTGGTGTGTATCTAAGCCTACCCAGTGTATACTGTAATCTGCGGGTGTGTATCTAATCTACAAGTGTTATACTATCTGCTGGCTGTGTATCTAAGCCCTACCCAGTGTATACTAAAATCTGCTGGCTGTGTATCTAAATCTACACAGTGTATACTATCTCTGGCTGTGAGCTAAGCCTGCCCAGTGTATACAATCATTGCTGGCTGTGTATCTAAGCCTACCAGTGTATACTATCATCCCCCGGCTGTGTATCTAAGCCTACCCAGTGTATTACTATCATCTGCTGGCTGTGTATTCTAAGTTTACCCAGTATATACTTCATCTGCTGGCTGTGTATCTAAACCTTTGTGGTGTTATACTATTTGCTGTTCCTGTGTGCTAAGCCTATCCGTGTTATATTGTTGGCCCTATCTATCTGAGCTCATCAGGCGTTAATACTATCTGCTGTCCTTGTGTATCTAAGGCCCGGTTTTCACACGGTGTAATTGCGGAGCATATTTCACCCTGTAATTTGCTTGCGTACTGCGTGAATTACGGCTGGAATAGTCCCAGTCATTTTTGGTAATCCACAGTGCTCATAGAGAACTATGGATTACGTCTCCTCTCCCTGCTCAGCGAATCCGCCGTGGGGGGAGATAAGTGACATGTCATTTACTAGCGGCGTATACACGCCGAGAATGATGAATGTCTATGGGGCCGGCGGGCTGCTCCCCCCCCCTCGCGCCGCGGGAGGACACACATTTGAGCGCGACTCCCGAAACATACGATGTATTGCGCCATGTACTGTATGCGCCGCAATACATCGTGTGAACATAACCAAAGTGATGTGTTATCTGTATTCTGCGTTGGTTGGGAGGGCCCAGTGCACAGCACTGCCCAGGGGCCCTTAATGCTGTTAAGACAGCTCTGGTGAATCCTCTGGACCACCGCGAGCGATGATGGTATAGCAGACTACTACAGTTAGAGGGGTCTAAGGGGTTCCTGGTCTCCATTGGAGCCTGCCGGACAGGCTTAGCTGTGGGGAACCCCAAGGTCACTACCCCTGACGTGGATACTTGCGGTGGTAGCCGAAGTGCAAGACACTGGGTACAGGCAGAGGTGACGGATCACAGCAGGTGTAGCCATAGGCAGGTAGAAGAGTTCCAGATAGGTAATGAACAGGTACAACGTCAGGTATCAGCAGTAGTAACATAGATAACAGGCTGGTGCAGCGGAAGAAACAACAGTGGTAATAGGCAGGTAACTCAGGGGTTAACTCAGGTATAGCAACAGTACAGCAGACAGAGGTCAGGATGGCTGAAGAACATTATAGAACAACAATGAACTGACACTGGAGCAGAGGCAGGAAGTTCCTTAATCCCAGGAGGTCACAGGTCAGTGGATAGGTAATTAGGTACTGTCCCTTTAAACCACGGAGAGCTGCTGCACGCACCCTCCAGGGCGCATGTGCCATATAGATGTTTATGGTCATTTATTCTCAGAAAAACTATGGGACTGTAACCACCTTTCTTCTCATTAGATAATACCTAGTTAACCATAGTGATGAGATAAGAAAAATTGTCAGAATGCCTCAATAACCCTAAAAGAATCCCATAAAGGACGTAAAATATTCCACTGTGTATGAACCATGCCATGGGGCTTTAAGATGTTTAAGGATCAAATACCACCACATCTGTAGATCTTTTTTAATAGATATTTACAGTGAGAGGAGATACTAGGGTCTAGGAATGACCATCTCTGCTGAAGAACCGCCCATATACTAACCAGGACTTATGCAGACTCAGCATAAAGAAAACACCCCTGTAAGGTAATTTAAAACTCTTCCTACCGCCTTCCAGGTTGCTGTGGTGTTCATCAATAGTAGGTAACCCCAGGAAGCGGAGGAAACCTTTGATCCCCGGCGTTTAACCCTTTGATTGCTGCAGTCCGTGACTGCGGCATAATCAAAGGGAATTCCCCTGCTCCATCTGGTGATCAGGACTCCTGGTGACCTGATGGAGTTTGGGGAACGTCCGTACAGTCAGCACTGGGTCCCTAGAGAAGCCCCAAGGCTGTCTGTATAGGAAGCTTGCAGTCAGGGCATACTGTGTACTAGCCTGACAGCTGCCTGTGTCAGTATGACACAGATTGTAATGCATTAGTGTACATGAAAATGCTAATTACTAAGTGTTAAATAATTATCCATTAATGGGATTAAATAAAAAGTAAAAAAAAGTAAGAAAGTATAAAAAAATAAATAAAATAATAAAATAATTATGTAATAAAAAGTTATTGTGCATACATTACACAAAAAATACATATGTTAGGTATCTACACAACCATAATAACCTGTAGAATTTAGCCAACAGGTTATTTAGTGTGGAATATGAATAGCGTAAAAAATTTATTTAAAAAAGTAAAAACATTCTGCAGTCATTATTTTGTAAACTTAAATTATGTCCCCCAAAAATGCAAGTTTTCCCACATAAAACAAGTCCTCATATAACTGTGTCATTTAAAAGATGAAAAAGTTACAACTGTTGAATTGCAAGGAGGCAAAACTACAAAATTTAGCTGGTCATTAAGTACTTTTCTGGCCTGGGGCTTAAGGGGTTAAAAATAGTACAATGAACCTAATTAATAAGTCAATTTTTAACCCTTTAAGGACCTTGCATTTTTTGGGGGGTTGACACGTTCGTTTTTTTCTCTTGCCTTCCAAGAGACATAACTTTTAAAATTTCTCCACCTATCTAGAAAAATGGGGGCTTTTATTTTGCGGGACAAGATCTACTTTCTAATGGTGTCATTTATCGTACCATAGAATATAATGGGAAACTGTAAAAAAAAATTTGAAGGCGGTCAAAATGTGAAAAAAACATACTTGTATCATTTTTGTGGGGCTTTTTTTTAAGGCATTCTCTTTTCATTACAAATGAAAATGAAATTACAAAGGTCTACATGTTGACCAAAAACCAAAAACTTTTGTACTAACACGCTAACACCAACAGACTTGAGTAAAGGTGTATTTTTGCGGCCTTAAGTGTACTTTTTGTTGGTACCAGTTTGGAATACAATTTTTTGATCACTTTTATTCCATTTCTTAGGGGACATGAAATGACCAAAGAAACGCAATTTTGGCGTATTGATTTTTTTTCTACTACGGTGTTCAGTGTACGGAATAAATGATGTTATATTTTAATACATCTGAATTTTTCGGATGTGGAGATACAAAATATGAGTACGTTTTCTATTATTTTATTTTTTTATTTGTAAAAGGGAGGTGATTTGAACTTTTAATTTTTTTAATACTTTTAAACATTTTTTTTTTACTTTACCATTAAGTCCCCCTAGGCTGCTGGACCACTAGTAAAACAAAGAACATGGCAGCGATGGAAGCCTTCACAAGGTTTCCAGCTGCCATGTTAAGCGATCTCACCTGCAGTTAGCAGCCGTCATCCGCCAGCTGTGTGATCCCGTTACAAAGCCCCTTAACAACACTGGGATGTAGGTTTCTGTCCAGTGTCCATAAGGGCTCTATCTCTCTCTATTATAGATGAGGACTATTGGCAACATAATTTTCAACACCTGGGGTTGAAATGACAGGATCCCGAGCATGTACTTCGTATATAGTATTTGCTCATATATAACTACAGCTGGATTGAGGTAATTAAATTAACAGAACAGATACTGCAAATTCAATTGCTTTTAGAAGCTAAAAGGGGTTGTCTCACTACAAGGATTGCTTTTTATGTTAAAGATAATAATAATAATAATCTTTATTTATATAGCGCCAACATATTCCGCAGCACTTTACAAATTCAAGGGTAAACGTACAGACATTACACATTAAAAGTACTTACAGATGAGACACAAGGTGTGAGGGCCCTGCTCGTGAGAACTTACAATTTATTAGGCTGTATGGGTGAAACAAACGGTGAGAAGTGCCAAGTTTACAATGGTCCAGCCATGTATCAAATAGGAGGTGGTTTACATGAAAAATGGATGAACCTGCCACCCTGAGAGCACATCTATATACAGATAAGTGCCTGTGAGTGCCCTAGTGTAGGGAGTGACAGATGTGTGTGATAGCAGTTAGGGATCTTGGTAGGCCAGACTGAGAAGATGTGCTCTCAGGGCCCTCTTAAAACTATGAGGGTTGTGAATGTGCCTGATCGCCCGCGGTAGCATGTTCCAGAGAATTGGTACCGCACGTGTGAAATCTTGGAGACGGGCATGGGAGGTCGGATGATTGATGAGTGTAACCTGATATCAGCAGCAGAGCGGAGAGAGCGGGTCGGGTGGTAGACAGAGACGAGGGAGGTGATGTAGGGAGGGTGCAGCGTTGTGGAGAGCTTTATGGGCAAGTGTGATAAGTTTATACTGTACTGAGTGGGCAACCAGTGGCGTGACTGACACAGGGTAGAGGCATCAGTATAGTGGCTGGAAAGAAAGACAAGCCTGGCGGCTGCATTCAGGACAGATTGGAGAGGGGAGAGTTTGCAGAGAGTGAGACCATTAGCAAGGAGTTACAGTATGAAAGACGAGAAATAATAAGGGCCACAATGAGAGTTTGACTTGTTTCCAGTGAGAAACGGACGGATTCTGGAGATGTTCTTGAGGTGCAGGTGACAGGAGCGGGCAAGGGATTGGATATATGGGTTGAAGGTCAGATCAGAATCCAGAATAACCCCCAGACAGCGGGCCTGCTGTCTAGGAGTAATGGTGGTACCACATACTGAAACAGAAATAGCAGGGGGAGGGGGGGGTTGGTTACTAGATGGCGGAAAGACAAGAAGTTAAGTTTTAGTGAGGTTTAGTTTCAGATGGAGAGAGGACATCATGTCAGAGACAGCGGACAGACAGTCACTGGTGTTTTGTAGGAGAGCAGGACTGATGTCACGGAGGAGGTGTATAATTGGGTGTCATCAGCATAGAGATGGTACTGGAAGCCAAATCTGCTGATGGTTTGTCCAATCGGGGCTGTGTACAATGAAAAGAGGAGAGGACCTAGAACTGATCCCTGAGGAACTCCAACATCAAGAGATAGAGGAGAGGAGGTAGATCCGGAAACAGAGACACTGAAGGAGCACTCAGACAGGTAAGATGAGAACCAAGAGAGAGCGGTGTCCTGGAGGCCAATGGCGCTGAGCATACTGAGGAGAATTTGGTGATCAACAGTGCCAAATGCTGCAGAGAGATCCAAGAGAAGCAGCAACGAGTAGTTACCCTGAGATTTTGCATTTAGGAGGTCATTTGATCTTCCAAAAACAAGTCACTTTACAATGTGTCCATTAACAGTGTTCTACCTATTCCTAGATATCCCCTCTTGTATGGGCTGCATCAGCTCCTCAGGTAGCCATAGCTACAGACCTATTCGATCTCTCATGACAGGTCACTAAAGCTACAGACCTGGTGTCACTGCAGACCAGTAAAGCCAGTAAACGCCCTTGAATTCAAAAATGAAACAGAACTGAGGTAAGATGAAGATGTATTGAGACAACCCCTTTAAGAACTTCTCTTTCACTTCCTTCTGGATAACACAAATGTACCAGTAGCATTACGTATCATACTCTTAGTGACAAAGCAGCACAGTGGCTCACTGTTGCCTTGCAGCGCTTGGGTCTTGGGGTCAAATCTCACTATGTTCAAAACCTGCAATTAATTTGTTTGTTGTTTGTGTGGATTTCCTTCAGGTACTCCAGTTTCCCCCACACTCTATAGAAATATATAAAATAAATAGAGCTTGTTTGCATCTTAAATGACTACAATTAATGATCTTGTCCATTTATAATGTAATACAACAAACAAAATACTTATTAAACAATGCTAGACTTAAAAGAACAATCCAAAGAACCATATAGCCCCAGGTTTACCAAAATGTGTAAAATATTTTATTTTTTTCAATTCTTAAATGAAAGTTAGATTAGAAAGAAAAAAAAAAACTCCATATCCTTAAATGTATTTGACACACGATGTAGCATTTTCCATAGAAAAACTTCAAAATTCAGTAATGTCTGCTGTTCTGTATGTTCTGCCAAGTATTCATTATGCTATGCATTCTTGCTGTTATAACTTAAAAAGAAAGAAAACAGCCACAAAGACTTTATGTAGTGATTCTGAACGTTTTATAATAATGTACATTATGTTACACTTTGTGAACACATTGTCATGCATTCCTTTCAAAAATACCCTTATTTTAATAAATTCTTCGTGGATTTATAAAATAAAAAATATGATAAAGTGATACATTTCCTTTAACCCCTTCCACACCTAGAAATAACAGTTTCCCAGTATATTCTATGGTATGTGGAATGACACCATTAGAAAGTACATCTGGTCCTGCAAAATAAAAGCCCTCACATGTCTATGTAGATAAAATAAATAGTTATGACTCTGGGAAGGCGAAGAGGGAAAACGAACATGAATAAAAATAGGCCTTGGCATTAACAGGTTAATTCCACATGTTAAAGTCTCCTACTGGGGCTGAAAAATGACTATGAAAAAAAGAAAAACGTTTATATAAAGTATAAAAATATTAAAAGTTCTATATTATTTATTTATATATAATTATATTTATTATATATATTTTTTTAAATTTATTATATATATGTATACAGAACTGAACAAAATTGTTGGTAACCTTCCTGCTTTTGAATTGTAGTTCAACTGAAAATTAAGAAAAAAAACTAAGGAAACTGGCTGGGAATAAAAATGATGCTACCCTTAACTTAATATTTTGTTGCAGAACCTTTTGAAGAAATCACAATTTCTTTAAGGCCGTGTTCACACTGCGTATTCCCGACGGATTTGTGAGCCGGATTGTGCTCACAAATCCGCCGTGAATAAGGGTCGGGTCGGGGGCGGGGCCGGAGCGCGGCAGGGGCGGCGCTCCTCGGCCCCATAGACAATGCATTGTTTACGGCGCGTCCGCGCCGTAAATAATGTGCATGTCACTTTCTCCCCCTGCGGCGGATTCGCCAAGCGGGGAGGAGCGACGGAATCCACTGTTCTCTATGAAAGCAGTGGATTACCGTAATTACTCCGACGGATTGGCGCCGTACTGCAGTGCAAATCCGGCGCGCAGTACGGCGCCAATCCGCGGAGAAATAAGCCGTGTGAACGAGGCCTAACTCTCATTGAGACTTCTGCACTTGTCCACTGGTATTTTGGCTAACTCCTCGTGAACAAACTACTCCAGCTGTTTCAGATGCTTTCTCCAGACTACATGTTTTTGCTCCTTAAATACAGTTGAAACAGGCAGTTTACTTACACTTTATAAAAGGACACATCTGCATGCTTTTCTCACTATCTGACATGAAATCAGAATGAACCTTACCGGTTTTAGGTCAATTAGGAACCAAAATTATTTATATTTGCCAAATGCCAGAATAATGAGATATAATTTTTGAAGGCATTTTTATTACTTTCTGCAAAGTCAAAAGTTTACATACACTAGGATTACTATGCTTTTAAACAATTTGGGACAACCCATATGATGATGTCATGTCTTTGGAAGCTTGTGACAGTTTTATTGGCAACATCTTAGTTAATTAAAGATACATCAGTAGATGTATTTTAATTCACACCAGAAACACACTGCTTCTGTGTGTAACATCATGGGGAAGTCTAAAGAAATCATCCAAGATATCAGAAAGAGAACTGTGGACTTACACAAGTGTGGATCATCTTTGGGTGCACTTTCACAGATACCTGAAGGTGCCTCATTCATCTGTACAAACAATTATACACTAGAACAAACAAGATGGGAATATCCAGCCATCATACCGCTCAGGAAGGAGACGAGTTCTGTGTCTCAGAGCTGAGCGTGCTGTGGTCCGACATGTGCATATCAACCCAAGAACAAGAGCAAAATACCTTGTGAAGATTCTGGCGGAAGCTGGTAAGACTGTGTCATTATCCACAGTGAAACAAGTACTGTATCAACATGGGCTGAAAGGCCTATCTGCCAGGAAGAAGCCATTATTCCTAAAGAAACATATAAAATCCAGATTAATATTTGCAAATGCATACATTTTTGAAGACATGTCCTGTGGTCTGATGAAACTAAAAATGAACTGTTTGGCCATAATGACCATCGTTACGTTTGGAGGAAAAAGAGAGAAGCTTGGAAGTCTAAGAACACCATCCCAACTGTGAAATATGGTGGTGGCAGCATCATGTTGTGGGGTTGTTCTGCTGCAAGAAGGATTGGTGCACTTCACAAAATAGATGGCATCATGAGGAAAGAAGATTATGTGGCAATACTGAAGCAACATCTCAAGACATCAGCCAGGAAGTTAAAGCTTGGGCAGGAATGCGTCTTCTAAATGGACTGCCAAACTGGTTACAAAGTGGCTTAAGGATAAAAAAGTCAATGTTTTGTAGTGGCCATCACAAAGCCTGATCTCTATCCTGTTGAAAATGTATAGGCAAAGCTTAAAAGGGAGGTGTGAACAAAGTGACCTACAAACATGGATCAGTTACACCAGTTCTGTCAGGAGGAATGGGCCAAAATTCCTACCAACTACTGTGAGAATCCAAGTCCAGGCTATCCAAAACGTTTGACCCAAGTCATACAGTTTAAGGGCTATACTACCTAATACTAATGATATGTATGTAAACTTTGACTTTACAGAAAGTAATACAAATGCCTTAAAAATTCTCTCTCTCTCTCATTATTCTGACATTTGCAAGTATAAATAACTTGGGTTATCCTAATTTACCTAAAACAGGTAATTAATATTCTGATTTCATGTGTCTTTTTATATAGTATATGTAAACTTCTGATTTCAACTGTAGATGATCAATAAGATTTAGCCAGGGCTCAAAGAAGCCACTTCAGAATAGTCTAATGTTTTGCATTTTGGCTCATTATCTTGTTGGAGGACCCATGACCTGTGACTGAGACCAAACTTTCTGCCACTGGACAGCACATTTCGCTCCAGAATGCTTTAATAGTCATAACATTTTATTGTAACCTGCACAGATTCAAGACATCTTATGCCAGATTCACAAAACATAAGTGAGCATTCTTCATATTTCACAGTAGGCACAATGTTCTTTTCTTTATATGCTTAATTTTTTTAGTCTGTAAACAAAGAGCTGACATGACTTGCCAAAAAGCTCCAGTTTTGTTTAATCTGTCCAAAAGATATTCTCCCAGAAGCTTTGTGGCTTGTCAATATGCCAGTCTCGCAATATGCAAATGCTAGTCTCACTTTTTTTTAATGATTTTGCCTTCAACAGTGGTTTCTTTCTCGTTTGTCTTCCATGAAGTCCACTTTGGCAAAGACAGCAATGGATGTTGTGATCTGACACTAATCTACCTTGACCTTGGAGTTTACCTTTTTGGTTACCATTTGTTTTATTTGTATCTTCATTTTTGTCATCAATTTTCCTCTTCCAGCCACATCTAGGGTGGTCCTATAGACCTTAAACTTCTGAATAATATGTGCAACTGGAACATAAAGCTGTTTGGAGATGGTTTTATAGCCTTTTTCTTTAACATGTTTTTCTATAAGTTTCTTTCTAAGCTCCTGAGACAACGCTCTCCTTATTTTCCTTTGGTCCATCTTCAGTGTAGTACACACCATGATACCAAGCAGAACAGTGACTACTTTTCACCCTTCAAATAGGCAGACTGACTGATTACAAGTTTGAAGACACCTGTGTTGCTAATTACGAGACACACCTTATTATAACATGTCCCTGTGGTCAAATTATTTTCAATCATCTCAAGTGGTGCTATCATTTCTGTCCAGTTTTTTGTTTCATTTTGTCCAATTAAAAAAAATTCAGTTTAACCACAATTTAAAAGCAATGTCTGATTTTCATTCATTGATTTTTCAGTAATTTAAAGATATTTTACTTTTGACGTTTTCAATCTATTTTATAGACCATTGTGGGTTTTTCTGTCTTAATGGAAGGATACCAACAATTTTGTTCACGTGTGTATGTATTAACAAAATTAAATATAATTGGTATTGCTACATCCATAAAAGTCTGAGCTCCAGTAAGTAGAGTTAAAAAAAGAATAATGCCAAAATTCCATTTATTTAGTTTTTATGTAAAACATAACAAAAACTACTGTTTATTCATTTGGTTATTAAGAAATTGTAGTGATCCACAGAATAAATATAACCTGTTATTAGAATTTCAGAGTGATCTTCAGAAAAATAAAACCCTCAGAACAATAACACTATTGTAAAATATCCTACATCAAAATTGTGTGTTTTTTTTTTTTCATTTCTTCAAAAAGTTGTAGTGGTAAAAGCACTATATAAATAGTAAAAAAGATTAAATCTGAAAATGTTAGCCCTTTTAAAGGTAGTAAGGGAGGTATTGTAGAGGGCAATGAGGTGAAAACCTATAAAATAATTTTTTCTCCACCGTATTTACTGAGGAAAATGACTTTCCTGTTGATGGGCAGAGGTTTGAGGTCTAACCCACGAAGAAGTGCAGCTCTGCCTTTAGAATATTAAAATAGACAAATCCCCAAGTCCTGATGGTATACATCCCGTGTCCTAAGGGAATTAAGTAATGTGATAGATAGGCCCCTGTTATTAATATCTATGCACTGTGTAGTAATTGGGTATGTCCCAAAGGTTTGGCGCATAGGAAATGTGGTGCCAATATTCAAAAAGGGGTCAAAAAGTGATCCTGGAAACTAACAGCCAGTAAGTTTAATTTCTGTTGTAGGTTTTCTAAGAGATGCTATCCTGCCGATCCAGCATGGGTTTATAAAAGATCGGTCCTGTCAAACTAATCTCATTAGCTTCTTTGAGGAAGTTAGTTCTAGACTGGATCGGGGTGAGGCACTGAATGTCATATAGCTAGATTTTTCTAAAGCATTTGATACTGTGCCACAAAAAAGTTGGTAAGTAAAATGAGAATGCTTGTACTTTGGGAAAATGTTTGCAAGTGGGTAAGTAACTGGCTCAATGATAGAAAACAAAGGGTGGTGATTAATGTTACATACTCGGACTGGATCCCTGTTACTAGTGGGGTACCACAGGTGTCAGTATTGGACCCTATTCTCTTTAATATATCCATTAATGATTTTACACATACAAAGCACAGTAGAATATTAATATTTGCAGATGATACTAAGTTCTGTAAAGTAATCAACATAGGCAACAATGTTTTATTACAAAGGGATCTGGATAGGTTGGAGGCTTGGGCACAGATAAATACAAGGTTGTGCACATATGAAGGAAAAATACATTCCGTGATTACTTGTTAAACGGAACAACTCTGGGTAAAAGTGACATGGAGAAGGACTTGGGAATCCTGGTGGACAGTAAACTTACTTGTAGCAGCCAGTGTCAGGCAGCAGCTGCCAAGACAGATAGGATCATGGGGTGTATTAAAAGGGGCATAGATGCACACGATGAGAACATCATTCTCCCATTATATAAATCACTGGTTAGACCACACATGGAATATTGTGTACAGTTTTGGGCAACAGTGAACAAGAAAGACATTGTAGAGCTTGAACAGGTACAAAGGCGGGGGACAAAAATAATAAAAGGACTGGGTGGACTACAATACCCAGAGAGATTAGCAAGATTAGGGTTATTTTGTTTAGAGAAAAGACGTCTTCGGGGACATGATAAATATGTATAAATATATTAAAGGTCAATATAGAAATCTCTCCCAAGATCTATTTATACGCAGGACTGTATCCAGAACAAGGGGGCATCCTCTACACCAAGAGGAAAGAACGTTTCTGCATAAACATAGAAAGGGATTCTTTACTCTAAGGGCAGTGAGACTGTGGAACTCTCTGTCAGAGGAACTTGTCATGGTGAATTCACTAACACAGTTCAAAAGGGGTGGATGCATTTCGAGTGTGTAATAATATAACAAGATATAGTGACTGGGATTCTGGAGAAGGGACATTAATTCAGGGATTTATTCTGATTGCCAGATTGAAGTCGGGAAGGAATTTTTTCCCCTAAAATGAGGACAATTGGCTTCTACGTCATGGAGGTTTTTGCCTTTCCCTGGATCAACACTATAGCACAATAGGCTGAACTGGATGGATATCTGTCTTTTTTTTGTCCTTACAAACTATGTAACTATGATCACAAAAGTTGCATGTATCACAAAATGGTACCAATAAAAACTGTACTTCAGGCCACAAAAAATAAGTCATTGCTTAGGTTCATAGGTAGAAAAACAAAAAAGTTATTGATCACAGAAAATAGCGCTGCAGTGCAGATTTAAAAGTTACAAAAAGGTTTAGTTTTTTTAAGCATAAACATTCCAAAAAACTCTAAAAATTTGGTATCACTGAAATCAGACCGACCTGCAGAATACAGATAACATGTCATCTATAGCGAATACTGAACACCATAAAAACTAAATCATTACAGAAATGGTGCAGTTGCATTTCCAATTAACATACCACCTGACAAACAATTTCTTTTTTGTTCCCAGCATGATGTATGGAATGGTTAATGGTATAAATATCGAGTTCATCTTGTCCCTTAAAAAACAAGCCCTCAAATGTCTACCTTCTCTTGGAAGGTAGAGAGGAAAGAACAAACATAATGGGCCACACGTATGTAAACTGTCTAGGTCTAAAACTCACTTTGTTGCCCATAGCAACCAATCAGAGCCCATAGCAACCAATCAGAGCCCATAGCAACCAATCAGAGCGCCCCTTTCACTTCATATAGTGCTCTGTGAAACTGAGAGGGGCGCTCTGATTGGTTGCTATGGACAACAAAGAGAGTTTTAGACCTAGACAGTTTTCATACATGTGGCCCAATGTCAACAAAAAACACAGGTCAGGAAGAGGTTAACGATGTGATCTCAGATTTTATTTCAGTCTCCTAAAAATGAAGCTATATTTTTAAAAAAGTGTTTAAAAGATAAAGACCTATTTATATGCACTGATTTCAGTTTACTACTAACAATGTCTTGTTATTCATAATTTAATGTAATTGATACCAGCTATTTCTGTTACATAGCATTATGCTAAATCTGGGCATCAGGCTTAGATTATGATGAGGGTGAATTACGAGCTTATAATAATAAAAATGATATTTGTGTTTAATCACAGAAAAAACTGCACATAAACCCATTGCATCGGTTACAGAGACATTTTTATTGGATGTGCTCTGCATGGCATTAATGCAGAGGCTATTCTATTTCTAGGAGTGGAATGATTTACTCATTACTTGCACCACAGAGATAACTGCCAAATAGCCTCTGTTCCCCGTTTCACCAGTTATTGCAGGTTTTCACAACTGCACATTTCTCATTTAGCCAGACGTTTCCATGTGTAATCTGAGAAGCAGTGAAGAAGGGGGATGGTAGGCTATAAATACAGCCCCATACAAGGAGCGTTTTTTTGTGGTAATGAAAACAGTAAGACATTTGTATAAGGAGCTCGGTAATGACACTGTATAACCACGAGAACCAGAAGATTGCAAATATTTATGTGTAGCCTTAAAAATATTACATTGAAATCATGTTACATTTCTTGTATTTGTGCAAATATTACATTCACTTATCTGTACAGTTATGACATTGTAGTGCTTACACCCTTTGCATCTTTGTATTTAAACATCTTAGTCATTAAACTTGCTTACATCTATTGTTATTTTGAAATATATAATGTATTTTTTTTATATTACACTTATTTATATGTACAGTTATTGAAATGTAATGTTTTTATTCATTTGCATTTTTGCAACGTTATTACACTCGTATACATGTATTGGTATTCAGTTGAAATATATCTATTCAGAATGTGCAGTACATATACATACAGTTATAAATATATATATATATTTTATATATATAATATATATATAATATATATATATATGTATATATATATATATATACACTCATATGAAAAAGTTTGGGCACCCCTATTAAACTAAATAATTTTTAGTTCTAAATATTTGGGTGTTTGCAACAGCCATTTCAATTTGATATATCTAATAACTAATATTGCACATTTTGTGTTAGTACAATAAACCTCATTTCAATCCAAAATATTACTGTGTCCATCAGTTATTAGAAATATATCAAATTGAATGGCTGTTGCAAACACCCAAATATTTAGAACTAAAAATGATTAAGATTAATAGGGGTGCCCAAACTTTTTCATATGACTGTATATATATATATATATATATATATACATATATTTATATTTTTAGAATATAACAATGTTTTGTTCTAGAGGTCACATTGTATTCTTTGAAATTTAATGTAGAAGTACCGATTTGTGCTGATGCTGCAAATGAGAAAATTTTTAATGCGTTTCTAAATATTATGTTCTTTTAGGTGAGCTGTTTTTTTTCTGGGCACAGACATGGCAATTATGTTACAAATTTGACTAGCAGTTATGTACTCTGTTAAATAATTTGTATAGTTTTTTTGTATATCAGGCATATTACTGTCTATAGCTTGTACTGTGCTAGATTTCTTTCAAACCTCTATTTATAGGAATTGCACAAATTCATGTCATGCCCCAGGGAATAACCATGGTAACCATAGATACAGAACAGAGCAAGCAGAACAGGAGGAGCCTATAAAAAAGGATAAGAACAGTACACAACCGAGAATATTCCAGGCAATCCAATGCTCCTCCTTCAAAAAAATATATGGTTGATTGCAAAAATCTCTGCCATAATTTAACACATGCCTGTGTTCTCAGCACATCGAGAGTGTAAAAGCTGAATGATTGTCTCCTGGGAAAAAAGAACAGCATCCTTTTCCATGATGAAAAATCTGTCTTCAACAAGAGCCTGAGTAAAGCTCGCCATAGACATAAAGATTAGTACCAATCTGAAGTACTTAATTACTGTTAACGATAATGACTGTTTATAGTACTAAAATTAGGGCATACAAGGTACTGTATTATATGTGGTTTAAAGATTTTTCCTTAGAATCATTTTTTTTACTGTGCAAAATCCTCTACTTGCAAATATCCCCTAAGGCCTCGTCTCCACAGCACTGGTTTCTGGTCGGATTTTGGGCCAATTCAGTATTAAGAATCTGCCGAAAATCTGACTGTAACCACACAGCACGGATTTTCTATTGTGGGATTTCTAAACCACCGGGCTCCACCAGAATATAGAACATGTTCTGTCTTCCTTAGGATTCCAGTACACTTCCATGTACTGAGCCACCCGAAAACCAACTGCGTTTTTTTGGTGCGAAACTGTGCCAAAAACCGCAGTACGGCAAAGTTAAAATAGATTTGGATTTCCAAGGGCATTTTAAGTTATGCCGTGCACACATAGCCTAAGGCTGATCATATTGGAAGAATCTGTATGTATATGGTCAGGAAGTATTTTAACCTGACACAAGGTTATCTTTTAGACTGTCTGCTTTACTTTACACAGGCAGTGCCTCAGTTACAAACATTTAAGTTACATACGACTTACATAGGCTATTGGGCTATTGTTGGGGGTGACTCAATGTGCGATGTCAGAGCATGAGTTTACTTTAGCTTTACTTGAGCATTTACTTTAGCCCCAGGTGCATTGTCTCTTCCGTGCTCTTTCGGCGGCGTTGCATGGTACATGCTGCAGCCGCTTGCACAAGTGCCTCCAGACAGATGTGACCAGAAGAAAGACACCCTGAACCAAAACGTCACACGTATATCTGGACTTACAACACTGCCGTTTGCAGTATCTTATTGATTGCACCATGAAGAGTCACGGTACCTGTTGATTTATATCTTTTCTGTAGATAAATGATACATTTAATGAATTCATGGCAAGAGGTACAGAAGCCTTATACAGTAACGAAAATATTTCTACTGAGCCCCCAAAGACTCACATATACTGGGTGTGCTGGACCAACACTATTTCCTAGAGGGACAGAAATTGAGGTAAAATCTTCTAAACAGGGGCACCAATAGCCAAAAAAAAAAAAAAAAAAAGCTACATGGGTGTCAACTCATCCCCTACTATTCAAAGCTAAAAACAAAATTTTCGGCTGGAATTACACTTAAAAAATATATCTGTTCCAACTTCCATACAGATTCAACTTCAGAACAAACCTACAGAACTTGTTCATAATCTGGGGACTGCCTGTAGTGCTTCTCTTGCTGTATACAAGGAACAAATTATGACTGAGAGAGCAGTTGGGGGCTCTGCTCTCCCAGGTGGATTTCTCCGTTTGGGATTAAACACAGCTTCAATTAGTGTGAGGCTCCCTGCAGGCGCTGGGAGAAAGCTCTGCATCCCTTCTCGGATTGATGCTCCCAATTTATACATTGTTGTGATCCAATTATATTTGTTGGTTACAATTTCCTTTTGCATTTAAAAAGGAAATTAAATTAAAAAATCAAGACTAGATCCCTAGGTATTAACAAATGAAAACAAACGTCACTAATAGATCTGGCAGACATATTTTGTCTGACGCTAGACGTGATGTAACAATTTTTATTACAATGAATAAATTATCCAATATTGTTCGGATCATTTAACAGTGAACAGATGTATGTTCAATCTGCCAAATAGTGAAATAATGAGGACTGCCTATAAAATAGGTGGATTTTAACTGATTGTTCCCAGTTGTTTTAGAGCCATAGATAATTGTCATAAATAGATATGTCTTAAATCAGTTCAACTAGCTTCTTTTAATGTGGAGGAACCCATATACATAAGATGCTAGTTGTATAGTACATCTAGTAAAAGACTGTTATATTAGTCATTCGAGATGACCATGTAGGAAATGAGCACCATACATCACATTGAAAATTCACCAGCAATGAGCAGATTAATCCCTGTCTTGATCTGTGATCGGGGCGGAAGCAGTTAATATTGATGAAGTTTGTACTGTTACCCTACAGCGCTGAGGTTCTGGGTTCAAATTTGACCAGGGTAACATCCTTATAAAGTATGTTCTTCTAGTGTTTGTCATGGGTTTTCTACAGTTATTCCTGTTGTCCAACTCATTACGAAATAGTATTAGGGTACATTCCCACACAATGAGCAAAATGTACTCTTCATATTCTGTAGTTGAAAACTTATTTAATCATCCGACATGTTTTCAATGACTATTTCACCTGCTTATTGCATCTGGATTTAGGGTTGGTTTTTTTACTCACGGTTTATATTTAGAAACGAGTCTCATTCATTTCTTTTTTATTGGACACAGATCTACATTAGAAACCACATACAAATGTTTTGGCCGCATGGATTCCGACTTGAAATACATGTTGAGTGGACGTTCCCCTTTGGGGTAACTGGCTCCCTATAAAATTGTCCAATGTGTGTCAGAAAATTATTGGGAAATAAGATTGTGAACCCCACTAGAAACAAAGACTGGTAAATAGGACTACTGAACAGCACTGTGAAATATGTTGGTGCTATATAGTGTTAAGTAAATTCATAAATGCCTTTCAGATTGTCATGGTCTGAGGTACTGGATCTCTGGGTCTCCACGAGAGCTAACTATGAACCACACCAAAGAGCGGACTCTAACATCCCCCCCCCCCTTTGTTTTTCTCCCAGGCCACTACCCTTGTGACTGCAAAGTGAGCAGTGTGGTGAAGGGAAGCAAGCTAATGCATAGGCAGTAACTGGCGGAAGATCAGGGCAGGTAAAACGTAGTCAGATAGGTAAGGGCAAGAAGCAGGCAGAAAATAGTCCGGTAGCATAGTGTCAAAATCCAGAAACACAGTAAAGCATTAACAATAAACTTTAAATTTGAAAGAGCCTGCACACAAGCGCCTTAGGGCGGGGGAACATGTGCGGCTTCAGAAGCAGGGGACGGGAGCATTCGTGGTCCAGAGTGAGAAACGTGGCGTGCATCGTGACAGTACCCTCCCTTTAAGCCTCCCCTCTTCCAAGATTGCCAAAATGTCCGGATAACATCAAGAGCATCAAGATTTTCTTCAGGTTCCCAGGACCTTTCCTCGGGCCCTAATCCCTTCCAGTCAACAAGAAAAAACAATTCCTCCTAAAAATTTTCTCCGACAGGATTTCCTAGACCTCATAGATGTCTCCAGCCTCTGCTTTTTTGAGGTTTTTGAGCAAAGCGGTTAAGAACTAGGGGCTTAAGGAGGGAGACGTGTAAGAAATTCGGGATCTGCATACATGAAGGCAAGTAAAGTTTGTAGGCAACAGGATTGGTGCGTTGAAGAACTTGGAAGGGTCCCAGAAAGAGTGGGCCCAGCTTGAGGCTGGGAATCTTGAGATGGACATACTTAGCTGATAGCCACACTTTATTGGCAGGATGAAAAACTGGTGGAGGTCTTCATTTCTTATCGGCTTGAGCTTTAGTCTGAGAAGTTGCTTGCTGGAGAAATTGCTGGGTATGCCAAATAGAAATGATTGCTTGGACTTGGGAATCCATAGCTGGAACATCGGAGGTAGTAGGCAGAAGGGGAGGAGGGCGGGGATATTGTCCGTAAACAATGAAGAAAGGGGAAGCTCCTGCGGAGTCTGAATCCAGATGGTTATAAGAAAATTCAGCCCAATTAAGTAAATCTACCCATTTATCTTGGTGAGATGAGACAAACTGGCGTAGATAATTTCCGAGAACTTGATTCACTCTCTCTATTTGCCTGTTGATGTGAAGATGGCATGCAGAAGAGAAGTCCAACTTGACCTGCAAATAAAAAAAACTTGGGTTAACGATATAAGGATAAAAGGAAAGTAGGAGAGGTTACAATCTAACCCCTACCTACAAAAAATGCAGAGCAACCGCCCCAAAAAGGGTGACTCTGACCAGCAACCTACCCCTTGTGAGAGTCCCTACAATATCCTTATCAATATGTACAGGGCAAAGTAGACATTGCAAGGAAACAAAATGCAAAAAGGTATAACTGGCACTGTATCCAAGGAACAATATTAGTGATTGACTTGTGCTTACGATCAGCATCAAATATTGTCTATCCAATACATAGGAGGATCTCCTCAATATTTAGATACTACAAACAAATGCATGGAACTTCAAAACTCCAAAATCTCCACATCAAGCTCTGACGTGTTTCTCCCACAATTTCAGTGGGTTCATCAGGGAGACAAAAAACAGTGACAACATATTGTAATATGTTAGAATCACCAAAAACACCATGTGTAAATTACACATGGAAAGTAGAATCACCAAGATGTGCAGATGAAAAATGGGTATCCCGTATGTTTGAAACCAATGCAATCACAGGGCTACCTGGTATAAACACATCCTAGTAAATTCCACAAGTCAGACATGCAATACCCCAGTAGTGGTGACTGTAGTATCAATTCCTAAAATTTAAATCAAAACTTGTAGACAGATAGCATAAATTATATAGCGTAGTGCAGGCTTCCCCAATCATGTATGCTTTCATTTATATATATGCGCAGAAATACTCACCAAGTCTTGATATATATCAAAGTGTCTATCTGCATGTACTCACAGTACAGACATGTGGAGAACAATGTACATATAGCCCCCTTGCCACTCCGATAGATACGCTGTGTCCTTGATAGTATACCAGGCCAACTTGACTTGTAGCTGAGAACAGAGAGCACGCCAAAACTTGCAGACAAATTTAACCCCTCGATCAGAGACAACATGGAGAGAAATTCCATGCAGGCAGAATGGGAGGCAAGTTGCGGAGCTGTAGGCAGACCTGGAAGTGGCACAAAATGAGACATCTTGGAGAAATAATCAGTGACCATCCAAATGACTGATTAGAGGAGGGTGGAAAATCCGTAATAAAGTCCATAGCAATATGAGTTCAGGGGTTCTCAGGTATAGGCAAGGGGTGCAGTCTGGAAAGTTTGAGACAAGAAGTTTTATTATGGCACAAGCGAGAATTAAATCTGTGACATCTTGAACAAGATTAGGCCACCAATAGTGTCGAGAGATCAATAATAACGATTTTCTAATTCTGAGGTAACCAGCTAGTTTGGAAGAATAACCCGATTTAAGAATGATTTTTATTAGAGCTGGACACACAAAAGTTTTCCCATGAGGAATCCGTTAGAGGTTGATGGGAGCTGCGATAATTAGACGTTTAGGATGAACGATGTGCCGAGGTGTGGAATCAAGTCCAGCATTATCTGAGGAAGGAGAGAGAGCATCAGCTTTCACATTCTTCTCTATAGGCCTAAAGAGCAATAGAAAACCAAATCGAGAGAAGAAGAGACCGTCTAGCTTGCCGAGGGTTTAACCGTTGCGCCATCTGGAGATAGAGGAGATTCTTATGTTCAGTGTAGATATTCACCAGGTAACGAGCTCTTTTCAGAAGATGGCACCACTCTTCTAAAGCCACTTTAGTGGCCAGTTGTAAGAAAAATGAGCCTCTGAAAGCAACTGATCATAAGGAGCAGTGATGATATTGTAATAAGGTATGTTTAAAACTGTCATAGAAATGTGTATTATGTATATGATGGAATAACAAAGTGACACACTATATTTTAGTAACTAAGTAGTGTTTTTTTATATACCTTCTCACCAGTCAACTATGTGTTTTAATTTCACAGATCTACAGGCTGTTTACTCAAGCAGTCATTAACTCCAGGTCATAAAACTAGTTGACTCAAGCACTAAAACCCCTAAACCTCTTTAATGGGGGATAACAGGTTATCTCCAGCATGGAGTTTCTCTACTTCAAAAGGTTGGATAGTAAGGATCTCTCCACCCCCCTTGACACTGTCCAACCTACTTATAATGGTTTAATTAAGGGACACACATAATTAGATATGCATCTCCTTTTTATAACCTGATCAGCCAGTCAGGGTTGACTCATTACCCTAATGAGCTGATGGGCAATTCTTAAACTTGATTTGGTCATTCAGGTTATAAAATATGATTTCCAGAGGAAATCCAGTAAAGCTTTCATTGAAGAGGTATTAGCGCTTGGGAAAAAGGGGTTTACCAAAAAACTTTGACACCTGGGTAACTGAAACCACTATAGTGGTGTCAAAGTTTTATTAGAAATTAATAAAAAAGTTGATGCGTTTCGCGGACCAAACGAGCCCGCTTCCTCAGGAAATTCATGTTCACAGCATAAGATTCAGCCAGTAGCTGAACTGTGTTCAACTTTCTTCCATATCCCAGGAACTGAAAAGTACCTACTGTAAGTGTTAGGTATATTCTAAGATTGTCTCACTTTTTTATACCTGTATATTGCATGTATGTATGTCACATTATTGTAATTTTCTTTTGTACTTTATATAAATACTGTTACGTGTTTCTATTAAAACCTAAAACTTTAAGAAGTCTGGTCCTTGTATGCTCTAAGAATCCATAGCTTTGATCAAAGTGCTTAACCCTGCGTTAGTGTTTAACCCTGTGAGTGTCAGTAAAAGAGTGTTTTTGAGGGTATCATATTTCTTTTCTTTTGATTATTGAGGAAGGTGGTGGCAACGGATATTTTTTGTGTGCCTGGACTAAGTTGGAGTGTGATTTATGCTAAATTTGCCACCTGAGTGAAAGGTACAAATAAGATTGAATAGAAATAAATCAACTCCTTTATAATGGCCCCCACATCAGGTGCTGGTGAGTATGTACATGACACCAGGAATTCTCAATCCCCAATATTATAGTTCTTTTCTGCAGTGGAGGTTTTGGAGAAAAAAAATGCAGGTGATGGTTTTGCTTTTAGGAGTCTTCTGCATGAGTATAGCAACAGCTCCCACAGATGAGGCGTCCACCTGTGGGTGGAAGTTTTTTTCAGGATCCAATGGAGTCAGAACCGATTGCCACGCAACCTTAAGATGGGCTTCATCTGTTTCAGGTGGCCAGAGTTTAGGGTTACAGTTTTTCTTGGATAGAGTCATAATGGGCACCTCCAGGGTGGAGAAGTGGGAAAAAAACTGATGATAGTAAATCGCAAACCACAGGAAGCATTGGATAGTCCAAAGTCTAACAGGTGGCGACCATTGAAGAACAGCTGACAATTTTGCAGGATCCATCTGTAGACAGGGTAGACTGGTCTATTCAAATATGCATTGCCGTAGTTTGGCGTAGAGGCAGTTAGTTCATAAGTGTCGTACATGGTCAGGATGAGCATTAAGATCAGGAGAGAAGATCAAGATGTCATCAAGATAGACTATGACAAAGACACATAAGAGGTCTCGTAAGATCTCATTGACAATGTCTCGGAAGATAGCTGGAGCATTGCAGAGAACAAAAGGCATCACGAGGTACTTGAAGTGCCTGTTAGGGGGGTTGAAGGCATTTTTCGCCTTTGCGGATATGAATCTAATTATAGGCTTCTCGTAAGTTGAGTTAAGGGAAGATCTTTGCCCTGCTTAGTCGACTAAAGATACAGAATCATATAAAACAAAATCTTCTCCTTGTGGGGTGCCCAACCTGAAGCAACATAGGTCAGTACGATACTGAATGGTGCACCTTAGGAATTCACCATTAAAGGGATTTTCTCACTACAAAGATTAGCTTTCAATGTAAAGGGACAATTAAATTAAAACTTTTTCTAAATATATTGGTCAATAGATTTTACTTTAGTTATAAGATGAGCGTTTTTTATGTGCTCTAAAGTGTACACAGGTTTCTCTGGTTACCTGCATACCAGACAGACGTCTGCTATCTCATTAGCTGAAAGCAGAAATGTCTGTTATGTGATTAGTAGAGAGCAGGAAGTGATGTCACCCCACTGATAGACTGAGATCGACACAAACTAATTATATCTAACAAGATTAGCTTCGCTAAACAACTGAAAAGCAAGGCTTTATCTGTAATTTTGTTGTTTACCCTGCTCTGTCAGAGAAACGGCTCCTAGAAGTTGAATATTATTACTGTAGAACCACCCAGAGCCTGAGGAGAAAAACTGCTAAAACTCAGTGAAACAGCTTGGTGAGAAAACCTCTTTAATGGAAGAAATTATCAGAGGCTTATCAAAACAAATCACGAGATCAAAGTTGAATTAATGAAATTTCCTCCAGAACCTGAGCCCAGGAAGGCTGAAACTTAAAACTTGATACCGGATGATGAACAGAGCGAGACTGGCATGGTCAGGCATGGAGAGGATGCATCTTCACCAAGGATCGCCCCTCCCATGAAGCCTACACACTTAAATTTTCCTGGACGAATCGGACTGGCCTTCAGTAAGTCAGCTTGGCTGCCGCAATACCAGCAGAGACATTCAGGTGTGCATTCTTCCTCAGACACATTAGTTCTCTTCACTTGCATGGGCTCATTGGTGAAGACAGTGGAGGCCTCTGGAAGACTGGTGCTAGTCAAGGAAGTCGGTGGTGCCAGAAGAATTCTCATTGCTGGCTGAGCTCCAGTTGCCTCTTGGCGAAACGGACGTCTTTTCTTCTAGAAAGAGGAATGAGATCATCCAGAGAGGTTGGGAGGTCCCGGCCAGCCTATTAATCTTTAATTCGTCCAGCAAGACCCTCCCAAAATGCAAGAGAAACAAAATGACCAGGTTTCCACCGGACAGCACTTCAATTAAGACATACTTTATTTTGAAAAATCTTTAAAAATGTAAATCCATAGATCCAATATTGCGAGACAAGTTAAAACGTGAGTGCCATAACTCAGCCTGGATCTCCTGACTGACACGTTTCGGATATTATGTATCCTTACTTATAGTCTGACTGGTAACAAAATGACACACTATTTAAAAAGGTTCTTTCCCAAACACCCAGGATACGCTCCTAAACGGGAGAAACCATTGTAATGGGAAGGCAATTAGCATGAACACACCATTAGATCCTGAACAACTGAGTTAAATGGACCAAAGCACAATATCTCAATAAAAATATGTTATATCATGTTGTATATTAAGGCCCTGCGGTATGCGGGTATCCAGATCGAAAATCCAACGGGATTCCCGACTTAATAACTTTTTATGAAGGCTCTCGTAGCTCCTAATATGCAGCTACGAGAGCCTCGTTATTCCAGGCTACCTCAGAGGACAGCGTGTGAAACTGTATCGTATCACCATAGAATCACCCTGACGAAGACAGAGCAGAGATGAGATGGCAGAGGAAGCATGTCCGGGTTCTTCAAAGCCCTTGCAGAAGTTGTCTAGTAAGAGTTGCAGACTGTCAGCATACCCTTCACTCCCAGAGGGGTGTGGCCTAGGTCGGACCTTCGCCGACAGTAAAATAATAATGAGGGCCACCTTGGCACGGTCTGGGGGGAACTTATGCACCATCATTTTCAAGTATATTGTACACTGATTTAAGAAACCCTGTCAAGGCTTAGGGTTCCCATCGTAGCATGAAGGCATCACCACAAGTGCGAAAGCTGTTGCGTGCACCAGGGGATAGACAGCTATGTCTTGTAGAATCCCAAAAAGTTGTTCTTGTCAGAGGCCTTGGCAGGGAGCTTCAGACACAAAGTCCTGGACTTCTTGCAGGGGCACCTCGGCAGTTTTCATAGCCAGTTTGTACTGACACTGGCTCAGGGAGTGGATCCTTTGGATCACCGTGAGAGATGACTATGAATCATAAGCAGACTCTAAGGAGCCCCCTGGTTTTTCCCAGAGCCCGCCACAAGCCAGGTTGGACTTTACTACAGGAGACTCCCACATCACTACCCTTGACGTGGCTGCTCGTGGTAACAGCCAAGGTGCAGCTTGGTACAGGAGAAGCAAACACAGTAAAGCAGCGGCAATAGCACAAGGCAAAGCACACCAACAAACTGGCCAGGACGTGAACTAATAAAGGGTCCGGCGACTGGTGAATGGAAATCACCAGTGCACTGGCCCTCTAAAACTGAAAAAGCAGGTGCCTTAGGGAATGGGTACAGGTGCAGGGACACAAGCGCGTATGCGGTCCAGAGTGGGGACCTCGGGGTGTATCGTGACACAAATTTTGATAATAAGTGTATCCAACAATGATTGCAAGATCCAATTTGCCCGATCTACTTTTTTTCAAGAAATATCTTTTGTTGCTTGTGACAACATGATTTTGTGTCATAAAACTAAACCGATAGTGGGTGTAGGAGTCTTTAAGGTTGCTTAAAATCCCAAGTATATGAGCAGTTTTAAACATGCACAGTTGGATAGCCAGATGTACACGGGCAGAAAGATAAACAGATCAGGTAGTGGCTTATCTCGGGTAAACCAGCAGTCTTTGGCATTTTCTCGGAGGTCAGTCAGTTGGGGCTGTGTACTGTTGTCCACAGCCATGTAGACTGCTGCCCAATTTTGTCACAAATGGATAAAGTTTGCAGCAGTGGACAGCATATAAAGTTAGACATCCTTTGAATATAAGGCCTGCCATTTTCACATATTTGTTGGATAGCTAATGGAAACAAGTCTTGCACTACAGGATGCATCTTTGTTACTTTCCTCCCTTGCCCCCCAACTTTCCAACATGATTGCTATGAATGAAACTGCAGTGTTTATGGGCCAAGGATCACAAACTACAATTGATTACCGGGATGCCTCCTCACTTTACGTTCAATCCACTGGTTATGAAAGTGCACGTGTTATCTGTATTTTGCCAATTCGCCTGGATGGAACTAAAGCTCCACCTCTAATTATTGCTAAGGTCAAGAAGGATAAGATTGAACGTGTTTCAGGCATTTATGTTCTTGAAAAGCCTGCTGCACACAAGCAGTTGTAAAAAAGTGGGTCAGTTTAATGCTGCCGCTTGTTACGCGAGGTATCCAAAGAGGTCTGCTAGTCGGGGATTCAGCCAGTGCCAAACACCGTGCAAAAGACATGAGGAACTTCCGTCATGAGAGAAGAATAGATACAATAATGATTCCTGTAGGAAGGACTACCTACCTCTAGACTCTTGATATTGCAATAAATAAGCCATTCAAGTACCATTTGCGCTTGGAAACCAATGACTACATTGAAAATAGAATGAAGAGAAATCAGCGTGGCAACTTTGTGAAACCTAAACTGCCGGAGGTTGTGACTTGGGTGAAGAACTCATGGGAGAAAATCAATGACCGTTGCGTTGCCAGTGCACTACAAGCAGGCTTTCAGGAAAGTGCTATTGCAAGACATGAAAAATTGGGGCCAATGCTTCTATAGGAAATAGAGTCCCAAGAAATTTGCAATGAAATTCAAGATATGCAGAGTTCTGATGATGTTCCAGAACAAGATCACATGACTGTTTTTAAATAAATGTTGATTTTTTTTTGTTCACGCATACCAGTTAGGGTATGTCCCCTCAGCATAGAGCAAATACCAGTCGGAAATCCCGACCAGCATTTGTTCTGCAGTTTGGAAAAAAACCCTTTTTCCCCTTCCATTGACTGTTCAATCACCCAAAACCCGGGCGGAAGAATGAATATGTTCAATCTTTTTTGGACCGCCGGCGGTCTAAAAAAACGTTCAGCGGACAATCCGTGCAGTGGCGACCGCTGCACGGATTTTCCATTAAGGTCCATTCTAAAGTTTGACAGCCGGTTTATAGACGGCTTTCAAAACCGAGAACTGTCTGAAAAACCGGCCATGGGGACATGCCCTTTAAAAGCCGAAAAAAAAGGAAACAGGATCTCAAGAAATTCATGATAGAATTCAGTGTTTGGAGAGTTATGCTGCTTTTCCAGAATGTGGTAGATGCTGTGGTAGGTACATTTGTAGTTTATAAAAAGTTCTCCTTAGAGATGAAACCCATTTTACAGAGGGTCAGACTGAAATCTCTAAATGAGTGGTCAGAGTGGATCACATGATAAAGCTGCCCACAAGTAAGAAAATGTATGTATGCAACTGACCTGGGATGAAAGAAACATAGCAAGACATCTGGTTGTGAGTTAGAATTATATGTTCAAAATATACCAGTGTGCTGCTTAGTTCCACTGCCTCTTCTATCACCCACAATAATCTCCAAGTGCACCTCATCTCTGAGTGCAGATGGGCCCTCTTAGCTGCTGGGCCCAATAGCAGTTTCTACCTCTGCTACCCTGATAGCTACACACATGGCATTAATTTCTTGCTGCCACATACAATCAGGGAAGCTGACAAAAAAAGGGGTTGTCTCACAACATCGATTCATTTTTACCTCGTCCATTTTTTTGGGTTTTTCATTTTGAATTCAGGGGTGTTTACTGGCTTCTACTAGTGCGTAAAAGCCGGTCGTACTAAGCAACCCTGCTGGCAGCCTAACAGGAGAGATCAAACAGTCTGTAGGTAAGCGTTGAGGTTGATTCAGCCCATACAAGAGGGGATATCGCAGAATAGGTAGGACACTGTTAATGGACATATATTGCAAAGTGACTTGTTTTTGCAAGATCTTTAACATAAAAAGCAATCCTTGTAGTGAGACCTTTGACCACCAGACCATTAGAAAATCTGGCATCAACTCTTCCACTGCTGTAAGCCACTAGAAGAATTTATATTACTATCTTGCTTCAATTGACCGTTAGGGAATCTGGCAGTAATCTTGTCATCACCCTAGAGCACCAGGGAAATCTGAAATAATTTTCTTCTATTTTCTGTTTGGATGTGTTTTATAGTCTGAAAAATACAGTACCTCTTATTACATAAATAAATCAGGGTGCAGAATTTTAACTAAGAAGATGCTTCACATAGTTTCAGTGTTTTAAAATATTATGTGAAGAAGTTTGTGGATCAAATGACAGAAGCACATCTGTTTGTATAAATCATGCAGCAGTGTAGCAGCACCATTATTTTTCTACTTATGCTACACAATGCTATTTTACATACATTGTGGATTTTGATACAATATTATCATTATTGTTGATACTAATTACACAGAATATTTCACCAGATTTTTCTATTGTAATTACTCATTAGAGAGTCTTGCAGACTCCCTACTGAATATGTTATACAAGTGCTAAGTTTTCTAGGCAGCACCCAAGTGAGTTCAGACATCTGCCTAGCAACACGTTCAGTTGTGAAAGGTGACCATGCTGGATTTTCATGCTTTTGCTAGTGGTGGGGTATTGCCCCATGGCTTACCCGTACCCAACTTTCCCACCTTACTTTTTTTAGGGGAAAAGGCATTTATTAAACGCTTAAATGAAATCTGCTCTTCTTGTTCATAACAAAAAACTTAATTTGTATACTGGTCTGGATCAATGAACACTATCCCGTGACTGGTTTTGTTGGGCAACAAGGACTGTTTTTCCATTAGACAAAACCTTCACAACTTGGCAGGAGGTGAGAATGCTACTGGACTGTCTTGGAATGCCCCCCAAACCAGCTGTGAACGCTCCCAGGAATGCCCATAGACTGCCCGGGAATGGCCATTTTGGGGTAGGGTTTGTGCAAGCCCCATCATTACTTGGTAAGGTTTGTGGGCCACCAGAAGCCCTGTGGCAAGCAGCTCACGGGCTATATGTTGTAAAGATCTGCCATAGACAGTTTTGATTAATGAGACCCAATATCTCTTTGCCCTTTATTTCTTTTTTTTTTGTTTTAATCCAGTCCTGCTACTGTATAATAAAAAATATTGAGAGTCAAACTGGCCATGTTGTATACAGCACAGTGGCTCAGTGGTTAGCAATATTACCTTACAGACCCAGGGTCCTAAACATCAGTTTGAATAGGTTTTCTCCCATGCTTCGAGTATATACTGAAAGATTACATAGTAAACCACAAGATAGATGAATAATGACGCCCCCTGTACAGCGCTACAGAATATGCCAGTGCTATATAAATGAGTAAAATAGTCTGGCTGTTGTCACTGAATTCTCTCACTTCCTTCCAGTAGACAGTGACAGATAAATGGCTACAAAAGAGGTGTCTTCTGAATCTAATTAAGGGTTAGTATGTACCCAAAAAGCACATTATTTCTATCAGATACTGAGAGCAAAATAGAATCTTTATTGTTATTTTTTTTCCCCATGAAATTGAGGTAATTATGCCGGATCCCATCCATTGTCCTATTTTGCTGTAAAGATCAGCAGTGTAAAGGTGAATTCATACATGGCAGATTGTTGCAGAATATTCTGCACATATTCTGTTCATCCGAATGGGAGTTGCAGAAATCCATGTGCTTGCTGACAGAACAACCCATTAAGATATGTGTAACTAATATCTAGTCCCAGCAACTTATGCAACAAATCTGAATGTACCCTAACATTACATAGTTACATAATTACATAGTTAGTATGGTTGAAAGAAGACTCGTGTCCATCAAGTTCAACCAAGGGTGGGGAAAATGTGGATGAGGGAGAGAGACAAGGACTTTGAGCCCAGCCTCCCCACTGGTTAATGCCCTGAGTCCCACAAGGCAAGAACCAATCTGCTCCAAGGGAGACCCCATCTCTGACCCCAGAGCCTCCACCGGCCAGGATCCAGAATTTTACATGACTACGTACGCATTAATATTCTTTAGTTCCAGGTAGGTATCTAAGCCTTTCTTGAAACTCTCAACAGCTCTTGCTGTGACCAGCTCCTCAGGTAGGCTATTCCACAGATTCACAGTTCTTACAGTGAAGAATGCTCTTTTCTTCTCTGGAGATTGAATCCTTTTTTCTCCAGCTGAAGGGAATGTCCCATTGTCTTTTGAGGGGGCTTTACATGAAATAATTTTTCCCCATACTTTTTGTAGGGGCCATTTATATATTTATATAAATTAATCATGTCCCCCCGAAGCCGTCTTTTCTCAAGACTTAATAAGTTCAATTCTACTAACCTCTCCTCATAACTAAGATGCTCCATTCCCCTTATAAGTTGGTTGCTCGTCTTTGTACACTCTCTAGCTCCATTATATCTCTTCTATAAACTGAGGCCCAGAACTGAACAGCATATTCTAAGTGAGGACGCACCAATGCTTTGTACAGTGGTAGAATTACATTTTTGTCCCGCGAGTCCATGCTTCTTTTAATGCACGCCAATATCTTACTTGCCCTAGAGGCAGCTGATTGACACTGCATGCTGTCCTGTAGTCTATGATCTACAAGAATGCCCAGATCTTTCTCAACAAGCGATTCCCCAAGTTTTTCTCCCCCTAGGACATATAATTCTTGTAGATTATTCGTACCCAGATGCAGAACCTTACATCTATCCACATTGAACCCCATTTGCCAAGTGGATGCCCAAGCACTCAGTGTGTCCAGGTCTGCTTGCAATTTATGAGCATCTTTCATAGATTGCACTACTCTGCATAGCTTTGTATCATCAGCAAAAATCGAAAAATTGACGGACAGCAGAGGACCACTAAAATATTATATTAATGTGTATGTCTGAAATTTGCGAAATTAGATTTAGGACAGGCAATGATTTAACAGAAATAAATACCTTCATATATGAATTTCCTCCACAGCTTGTTGGCGGAACCCATCAAATTCTGAAAAGAGGTACTGAGAAGAAATACAGAATTGTTATAAACTAATCCTTCTGGCAGGCTGTAACTTTACATAGAAATCTTAATAACATATGAAGCAACTGTGATGTGAGTGATTCTCTGGTAGTTTAGTTAAAGTAACTGTGCACCATTTCTGTGCTTTTAACCCTTTTTTAGCTTTTGTAGAATAGACCTTAGTGGTTAGTATTATCAGTCTGCCATCTTGGGTGTAAATCTGACCAAGGACAATATTTGTATTGAGATTGTTCTCCTTGTGTTTTCATGGGTTTCCTTCCAAACTGTAAAAAACATACTGATAAATTAATTTGGAACTTAGATGGTGGAGGCAAGGAGCAAAAATGTGAAAATTAGCACAGTGGTTAGCAGTATTATCTTGCAGTGCTGGGTTCAAATCCAACCAAGACAACATCTTCATGAAGTTTGTATCTTTTCCCCATGTTTTTGTGGGTTTCCTTCCAAATTCTAATAAACATCCCAATACATTAATATGGAACTTGGATTGTGAGGGAAAGGAAGTAATGACATGTTCTATACAGCACTATAGAAAATGAGCACAGTGGCTCAGCAGTTAACATTCTTATCCTGCAGCATCAAGATCCTGGGTTCAAATTTGACCAAGGACAACATCTGCATGGAGTTTGTATGTTCTCCCCATGCTTGTGTGGGTTTCTAACCAAACACTAAAAAACGTACTGATGGAACTTAGAAGGTGGGGACAGGAAGCAATGACCTTCTCTATAAAGCACTATTAAAATGAGCACAGTGACTCAGTGGTTAGCACGGTTATCTTGGAGCATCAGGGTCCTGGGTTAAAATCTGACCAAGCACAACATTTGCATGGAGTTTATTTTCATGGGTTTCCTTCCAAACTCTAAAAAACATACTGATAAATTAATTTGGAACTTAGGTGTTGTAGGCGGCGAACAAAAATTAGCACAGAAGTTAGCACTATTACTTTGCAGCGCTGGATTCAAATCTGACCGAGACAACATCTGCATTTATTGTATCTTTACCCCATGTTTTTGTGAGCTTCCTTTCAAATTCTGATGAACATCCCAATACATTAATATGGAACTTGGATTGTGAGGGAAAGGAAGTAATGACATGTTCTATACAGCACTTTAGAAAATGAGCACAGGGGCCCTCAGCATTTAAAACTTTTATCTGCAGCTTTCAAGATTCCTGGGTTTTCAAATCCAACCAAGGACAACATGTGCATGGAGTTTGTATGTTCCCCCCATGCTCCTGTAGGTTTCCTTTCAAACTCTAAAGAACATTTTGATAGATTAATTTGAAACTTAGATGGTAGGGCAGGAAGTGATGACTTTATACAGTACTATGAAAATGAGCACAGTGACTCAGTAGTTAGCATTGTTGTCTGGCAGCATCGAGATCCTGGGTTCAAATCCGACTAAGGACAACATGTGCATGGAGTTTGTATGTCCCCCCCATGCTTCTGTAGGTTTCCTTTCAAACTCTAAAGAACATTTTGATAGATTAATTTGGAACTTAGAAGGTGGGGACAGGAAGCAATGGTCTTCTCTATTAAAATGAGCACAGTGACTCAGTGGTTAGCACGGTTAACTTGCAGTATCAAGGTCCTGGGTTCACATCCGATCAAGAACAACATTTGCATGGAGTTGATATGTTCTCCCTGTGTTTGTATGAGTTTCCTACTACACTCCCAAAATATTCAGATAGGCTATGTTCACACAGCGTAGTGTGGTGCATTCTGTACGCGCCGCAATACGCCGAGTGTCTTAGAAGTACGTGCTGACTACAGGAAGTGGCGTGTCAGTTGTTTTCCCCACCATGTATTATATAGTGAGAACTATGAATGACTGTAATTGCGGATGTACTGCAGGGCAATTACACGCCGCAATACGGCAGGTGTTTTAGAAGTATGTGCTGCCTAGAAGAAGTGGCGTGTCAGTTGTTTTCCTGGCCACGTATTATACAATGAGAGCTATAACTGACTGTAATTGCGAAACGTACTGCAGGGCAATTATGCGCCGCAAAATGGTGGGTGTTTTAGAAGTATGTGCTGACTAGAAGAAGTGACGTGTCAGTTGTTTCCCCCTCACGTATTACACAATGAGAGCTATGAATGACTGTAATTGCGGAACGTACTGCAGCGCAATTACGCGCCGCGAAACGACAGATGTTTTAGAAGTACATGCTGACTAGAAGAAGTGACGTGTCAATTGTTTTCCCCACCATGTATTATATAGTGAGAACTATGAATGACTGTAATTGCGGAATGTACTGCAGGGCAATTACGTGGCGCAATACGCCGAGTGTCTTAGAAGTACGTGCTGACTACAGGAAGTGGCGTGTCAGTTGTTTTCCCCACCACGTATTATATAGTGAGAACTATGAATGACTGTAATTGCGGAATGTACTGCAGGGCAATTACACGCCGCAATACGGCAGGTTTTTTAGAAGTATGTGCTGCCTAGAGGAAGTGGCGTGTCAGTTGTTTTCCTGGCCACGTATTATCCACTGAGAGCTATAACTGACTGTTTTTGCGGAAAGTACTTCAGGCCTTTGATGCTCCGCAATACGGCGGGTGTTTTAGAAGTATGTGCTGACTAGAAGAAGTGGCGTGTCAGTTGTTTCCCCCCATTGCGGAACATACTGCAGCGCAATTACACGCCTCGCGATACGACGGATGTTTTAGAAGTACGTGCTGACTAGAAGAAGTGACGTGTCAATTGTTTTCCTCGCTACGTATTATATAATGAGAGCTATGAATGACTGTAATTTCGGAATGTACTGGAGGGCAATTACGCGCCGCAATACGGCAGGTGTTTTAGAAGTACATGCTGACTAGAAGAAGTGGCGTGTCAATTGTTTTCCTCGTATTATACAATGAGAGCTATAAATGACTGTAATTGCAGAATATACTGCAGGGCAATTACGCGCCGAAATACGCGGTGTGAACGAGGCCATAAAGTGGAATTTGGACTGAAAGCCCCCGATGGGATCAGATATGACAATCTCTATGCAGTGCTACAAAATGTCTCCGCGCTGTATAAAATAGAGAAAACACTGCCGCAGCTCGAAGCCTCTTTGCGGCCTTTCATTTCACACATGACGCAGGTCGGGATTGTACATTGATCAGAGAGTTTTCTGCTGGAGGCTCCGGCAGCGTTGCCTCACGTCCGTCCCGTTCCACCTCGCTCTGCTGTCAGAGTCTGCTCCACATCTTGTAGGCGTCTGCTGCGGCTGTTTAAGCTGATGAACTCGCCTGAGCTGGTTGAAACCGGTCTGATCCAGTTCCTTCCTCTCACAGGGCAGCAGCTGCTCTTTCCTGCTAAACAAAGAAACAGTGACATTGCCAGTGCTTAAACAAATAGCCTGTAATTCACAGTCCACACACATCCAGCAGGCGACAGCTAATAATTCAGGCACTGATATGAAGACAATCACTGTGATTGTGGCTTCAGCTCATACAGGGAATTCTCAGCTAGAAGATGATTACCCAGGACTACTTCTAATAGAAAACGCTACAAATAGGGCAATGGCATCAAACGTCAGCAGGAATTAAAGGGGATAAAGCTAATAAGGCTGTTGTCTAATCACGTCTTCACCTTTTCAAAATGTCTGCTTGCTGTCAGTGAATGGAAACACACACCCAGGTCCCTGCACACACCCTCTAAAGTTACCGCACAAATCGAATACTTTGCAGCACTAGACTGTCATTTATTTTCAAGAGAAAAAAACAAAACACCCGCCCCCCCCTTCAAAAAGGTATGGGGGAACACCTGTACATGGCAGCCGTCCTCAGTAATAAAGCAAAATATCAATGCAATTCCATAGTCTCTCAAGTTCTGTCCTTGGAAGGGACACATGGCAGTGTTCATCCAGTTCTTCCTGGTACATTAGTGCCATGGCAGGAGGCCCAGAATCAAGGAACTGCTAAAACAGCTGCGACAGACAGAGTAATAGGAGAAAGGGAGGGGAGAGAGATTTTAACTCTGCGTTTGTAGAGTCCTATGTGACCTACGGAAGGGCGGCATCCGCAAAATATTTACAAAATGGGAGAATATTTAAGACTCGACTTGGTAAAATATTTATTTTAGTGGGAATTTAGGAAGGGATTACAATAGTCGGGAGCACCTGTCATCGCCTGTAGGAGCAGAGTCTTTGGGCTGGATTCACACGTTTAGCTTTTTAGATGAAATTTTTGAAGTCAAAACCAAGAATTGGCTGAAAAGTCTTAGGCCGTGTTCACACGGCTTATTCAAGCCGTAATTGCGGGCCGGATCCCGCCCGCAATAGGGCTTGAATAAGGGGCGGGGTCGGGGGCGCGGTGGCGGCGCTGCTCGCCAGCCCCATAGACTTTCATTATCCACGGCGCGTTTTCTGTCTGGATAATGTGCATGTCACTTTCTCCCCCCGCGGCGGATTCGCCGAGCGGGGAGGAGCGACGGAATCCACTGTTCTCTATGAGAACTGTGGATTACCGTAGTTACTGGGACGGATTGGAGCCGTACTGCAGCGCAAATCCGGCGCGCAGTACGGCTACAATCCGCGCCAAAATAAGCCGTGTGAACATGGCCTTAGGGGGACATGTATGAAAACGGTCTGGGTCTGAGACTGTCTTTGTTGCCCATAGCAACCAATCAGAGCTCATAGCAACCAATCAGAGCCCATAGCAACCAATCAGAGTGCCCCTCTCATTTCATATAGTGCTCTGAAAAAATGGAAGGGGAGCTCTGATTGGTTGCTATGGGCTTTGATTCTATGAGCTCTGATTAGTTGCTATGAGCTCTGGTTGTTTGCTACGGGCAACAAAGAAAGTTTTAGACCCAGACAGTTTTCATACATCAGTCTCCTTCGTCTTTCCTTGATATGTGTCCTAAAGTTATGATCCATTTCTGGTTTTTAGCTTCAAAAACTGCATCTAAAAAGCTGGACATCTGAACCTGCCCTAAATAAAAAATAATCTATTATTCATCACTCGTCAGAATTTCAACACCTGACACTCGTTCCCTTCAATGTAATCATTTTATAACAATCCATAGGTGACGGGTTCCGTGTCTGCATGTGATATAGAAGTTCTGGGAGAACAGGGTCATCGTACATTGTATTTCACTGTATTGTAGAAATGTGTATGTTCACATGGCTTATTTTGGGGCGCATTTCGCCACGTATTTCGTGGCGTCCTGCGCTCTAACACAAGCAAAATGCACCCCAATCATTACGGTAATCCATAGTTCTTATAGAGAACACGCCGACCAGCGCGACTCCCTGAACACCCAGCGTAATTGCGGGGCGCACAGTACGCGCCGCAATTAAGCTGTATGAACATAGCCTAAGGTCCCTCATCTGACAGATAATGGCTGTGTGGCCGGGGCTGGACGTTCTCCATACAATCAGGGCTGGTGGAGGGAGTCAGTTCTAGATGGAGCGGCTGGAAGGAGAGTAGTAAATAAAGCAGGATGAGGCTGACAGTATGACCCCTCCTGATCTCCTGGCTGTATTACTGGGGATATGCTGCTAAGTGCCCCTGATTTTGCCCATGTATCATAGAGGCCATGGCAGCCTGTAGAGGAGGGGGCTTCTATGTCCATGTTGTATGTGCAGGATACAGTGACTCCTCACAGGGCTCAGCTGGCGGGGAGGAGGGCTAGCTTTTCTCTCCATGTCAGGGTGGGGCAGGCTGGACATGCTGCACATTTCTTTTTTGTAGGTCATAGGAAGGGTTGTGTATCATGTCTGTGTGTAATCATCTGTGAGGTGGGGGGAGGGATGAGGCCTCTGTGCTGCTGTTCCTGATCTCCATGTATGAGGAGGAGGCGCAGGTTCTGTATAACAGACTGATATTAGGAGGGAGGGGCGCTCTCTGTGCTTTGCTGACTTGTTTGTGTGCTGCTCAGGTTTCCTGATTGGTGGGTGGGGGAGGGATAGGCTCCATGCTCATATCTCTGCTGTGGGCGGTGGTGGAGGATCTGTGTGGGGGAGGGTTGGCTTTATCCTCTCACATGATTATACAACCCTTCTGTGTCTGGGGGAGGGAGGACTGTGTCTTTGTTCAAGGTTTCCTGCATGTGAGGTTGATTCTAGAACATTCTGTTTTCAAGATCATTGGATTCTTTGTTGAGAATGTTATATCACATATGTAGCACATGATTCGTGGTGAATCATAAATTTGTACTTAAAACACATTTACATTTGTTTCCTGTAACACATTTCTAATCCAAAACAAGGGGATTAGCGGATGACAATGTAACCTACAACTGTATAAATGCAGTGCTGCAGAATATGTGGGAGCCCCAGAAATAACATAACAGTGGAATAGTTTGTTGTAGAATTCATGTGGGAATAGTATACTGTATATATATGTTATGTGTATATATTATCCTGTTAGGGCTTGTTCACATGGCGTTTTCACTCCGTGTTACAAGCGCTTTTTAGATCCGTCTCGGGGATCAAAAGAACGGACCCAGAGACGGATCGAAACAATTAGCAGTGAGATTATCACTGCGGGCTATGAGGAAGAAGGAGCGGCGTTCACATGAGAGATTGCCGTTGCGTGTTTCCATAGCGCCGCTCAGGTCCGTCTTTGAAAGAATTGACATGCCCTTATGGGTTAACCAAAACTTTATGCTCGGTGCTTTTGAAATAAAAAAAGCAAAGCCCCGCAACACATTGCCTGCTATTGTTGCAAGAAAAAGTAAGTAAAGCCACTTTTAATTCGCTGCAGTTCTACATTTGATTGCTAATAAAATGTGGTCTGCTTGTTGTCTTAATTACAAACACGTCTAACTAAACTAGTAACACACAATTATACTGTTCATGGTTTCAGTGAGTAAACATCCACAGCACAGGGAGAAAAAGTGTTACTCTTCCAGGAGCTAATTGGCATAAGTTGTTTCCATTGAGGAGATGATATCAGAAGTTTGTGTTTCACAAGTAAATGAAAAGCCTGAAAGCTGACAAATCTATTCTTCTCAAGAAAGCTTGCATAGTGTGAATCTCAATACTAACACTTTTAGAAGTTTTAAAAAGATGTGTTATAGAGACACATGAAGCCATAAAAGGCTACAAAAGCTTTATTAAAGATCTAAATATACATCAGTCCCTGGATTATTATTATTATTTATTTTAAATATGGATAAACATATTGGGCCTTATGTATGAAAACTGTCTTAAAGGGGATTTGCCACCAGACCAAGTACTGACCTCCGTTCAGTATGAGAGCAAGATGTCAACAAATCACGCTGAGTCATGAAGCTGCAGTGGAGAGAGGGAGAGGGGAGGGGGGAAAGTGAGGAATCCAAGGGAGCTCTCAAAACTTAAGTGAACTAATAAACAGTACAACAGTGGATTCAATACAGCAAGACACAGCCTCATAGACGGCACTGTCAGGAGAAACCTTATCTGCTAAGAAGCTAATGTAATGTAAACAAATCACGCAGCAAGAGACAGAGCTGCACACAGACACACACAGCCGAGCACAGAGCTGCATAAGGGGATCCTGTGACATGTTCACTCAAATAATCAAACTAATAACATTGTGGAATTCTGTATACAAAAGAGAACACCTATTCTATACAGCAGATTGAAAGCTTCTTCATCAGATTAAAGCAGGGATCTAATAAACACTACAGCTGTTATTCTGTATACAAAAAAAAACATTATTGCTACCCGGTGCCTTAAAAGACCATTCATTCTGCCTGTCATCAGTAAGAAGTGATTCACGCAAGCGCGGACCTTTTCAGCTCCTGGGTCGTGACTAGGGGAAGCTTTGTGGTAACCAAGGGGGTTGAGAAATGCTGTAGCTCTCACAGTTTTCACTTTTTTTAATCACATATATTTAGAAACGTGATTAAATACCCATTTTGGAGGTTCCCACGTCAACATTACATGGTGGCAAAACCCCTTTAAGGCTATGTTCACACGAGTTAACTGCGGGGCGTAATTACGCCCCGCAGTTACGCCGTGTGGCCGTGGGCGGGAGCGGGGGAGGGAGCGGGGCCCATAGACAATCACTGCTAACGGCGCGTATACGCCGCTAGAAAGTGACATGTGAATTATCTCCCCGCCCGGCGGATTCGCCGAGCGGGGAGAGGAGACGTAATCCATAGTTCTCTATGAGAACTGTGGATTACCGTAATGAATGGGCCGTTTTCAGCCCGTAATTTGCGCACTTCGGCGCGTAATTACGGACCGAAATATGGCCCATTTTAAGCCGTGTGAACATGGCTTAAGAGTCAGACTGTCTTTGTTGCCCATCGCAACCAATCAGAACTGGAAAAATGTAAGCTGAGCTCTGGTTTCTGAAGGCATCAAAGACAGTCTTAGGGCTTGTTCCCATGGCACCGGTTTGCGGTTTTGCAAACCGTCTGAAAAACCGGCCACAAACTTTTACATAGGGCTCTATTGAAAACCCGTGCAGCAGCCCCCAATTCACGGGTTTTCCGCTCGGTGGTTTTTCAGACCGCCGGCGGCCACCACAAAAACAATTTTCGTTAGTACATAGGCGTTTCAGGTTCTTCCAAATGTGAAAAAAATGAAGGACTGTTAAGATCACTTTGCTGTCCCAAGAAAAACAATCTCTAGCCTGTCTCAAATTGGAAGTTCCTCAATGCTTCTTAAAAAATATTCATTGGATCGATAAATAAAAATAAACATTTTAGCTCACATGCACAATGTTTGCTGGAAAGAAACCATTGTACACCAAATCCAAAACCTCATCCAAACTGTGAAGCATGATGGGGGGCGCATCATGTTTTGGGGCAGCTTTGTTGTGTCAGGAACTGGGTGTCTTGCAATGATCGAGGGAACAATGAACTTAAAGGTGTATTAAAACATTTACATGAGAAGGTAAGGCGGCAGTCCATGACCTCAAGCTGATAAGACATTGGTTGATGCAAAAAGTTAATGACCCAAAGCACACACATAAAAGAACTGAAGACTGTTTAAAAAAGGTTTGTGATTTGGAATAGCCAGGTTAGAGCCCTTCCCTTAACCCTATCAGGATTGCTGTTTAACATGATATGCATGGAGGCGTGTGAACACTAAGTATCCCAGAAACATGAATAAACTAAAACATATTTGCAGGTAGGAATGGTCCAAAGCTCCCCCCTTGCACGGTATAAATCATATTTGTAGCAGCAGTAAACATTTCACAAGCTGATTGTTGTCAAAGGGGGTTTTACAGGTTATTTAATTCACAAATTCACTTTTGTTTTCTCCTTACACTGTGGATATTTACTCAATGTGTTTAACAAAATACATAATCTGTACAACTTCATATGTTATGAGTGCACTTAGATTGTGTTTGTAATTGTTACTTATAACAAGTAGTGTTGAGAGATTACGTTGGCCATCGACTTCGGTAGTGGTCGCATAGACGACCATCATCGACAAGTATTCGGAGGTGTCGACTGGTTTAGTTTATGATCGATGACCATTTTTTATTTAAAGTCTGATGGTGTGAGCACAACACCTTCATTCTTAACTCCCATACAGGGCTGGAGGAAGCAGCTTTGGAATTAACATCCCACAACAGTCAAATGGATAGTGCTACATCTTAGGCAACACACTTAGGTTATTAAAAAGCCAACAGAAAAAAAATATCACAGACCATTCACTTATCCCTGTTCTGCACCACGAATGAGCCTTTAACCTGCATGACCCCAGCCAAAATTTAAAATGTGCCCGAATGGCAGTATTGATTTGAAACCTTCATTTTACTTCGTACATGCGACATTGAATATCCCTGTTCTTGGAACGCAGCAATGAGCCCCCAAAACCGGCATGTCCCCCAGATTTTAAAAAGTGCCGGGAAAAGGTGTCTTTTCCACCACCATTTTAGTTTCAATTGGACATAGGACTATCCCTGTCCTGGGCCACAGCATATAGCCCCAATCCTGCTGACCCCGATTAAAATAGTACCGGGGAAAAAGGGAGGTCTTTCAACAATCAATTTTAGTTTTCACACTGGACATTTGACTATTTTTTTACCTGTCCTGGGCCACAGGCATGAGCCCCAACCTGCATGACCACAGATTATAAAAAGTGCCGGAAAACCGGAGTCTTTCAACCACCATTTTGTTTCACTGGACAATTGACTATACCTGTCCTGGACGCACAAGTTTGACCATTAAACTGTAGTCTGACCCCCAAGATTATAAAGTCCGGTGGGAAAAGCGAGTCTTTTTGAACCACCATTTTAGTTTCACTGGATAATTGAACTTTTCTGTCTGGGCACAGAATGAGACCCAAACTGGCATGACCAGATTAAAAAGAGTGCCGGAGAAGAGGAGTCTTTCACACCACCTTTCTTAGTTTCACGCCCCGCAGTTACGCCAGTTGTGGCAGTGGAGGGCGGGAGCTGGGGAGGGATGCGGGGGCGGACATCGCGGCCATTAGACAATTCAACTGCTAGCGGGCGTATACGCCGCTAGAGAAAGTGACTTGTGAATTATCTCCCCGGCCCGGCGGAATTCGCGAGCAGGGAGAGGAGACGTGAATCCATTTAGTTCTCTATGAGAATACTGGGATTACCGTAATTGGAAGGGCCGTTTTCAGCCCGTTAATTTAAACCATCATTTTTAGTTTCACTGGACATTGGACTATACCCTGTGTCCTGGGCCACAGCTTGAGGCCCCAAACTGATGACCCCAGATTAAAGTGCCGGGAGAAAGGAAAACGGAAGTCTTTCACAACTTTTTAGTTTTCCTACTGGACTTGACTACTATACTGTCCTGGACCGCAAGTATGACCCATTAAACCTGTCTGACCCCCAAATTAAAAAGTGCCGGGAAAATGGACAGTTTTGACCACCTTTTAGTTTACACTGGACATTGACGTATTCCTGTACTGGGCAACTGCATGAGCCCAAACATGAATGACCCCAGATTATAATGTGCCCGGAAAGGGGAGTCTTACAACCACCATTTTTCGTTTCATCTGGACATTATTTACTGTCAATGTCCCTGGCGTAGCGCTTGACCCTCCGTATGGGAGTGCGGAACAAATTGAGCTTACACTTGGAAATACTGGTGGGTAACGATCCTGTTCCACCCAGGTGACCTTTTTTTGGCATTTCTTTTTATATTTTACTCAACGAGCTGGAGAATTGGTCTCTGTACTTTGTTCTCAGTCACGTGCTCCATACTCCAATGTCTCTGAATAACCTACATCTAGTAAGTTTTCATGTACCTCCCTGTGTACAATTAAGAGGTATTTTTTTTAAACAGCTATTTTGTACATGCAAGTTTTTTAGTAGTGAATTTCTAGAAAAACACATTTTTTTAAAGAGGGATGGAATTCCCACCATGTCTACTTGTTTCTACTTTCTTTTGATTTGTATTAAAATGGGTTGTCTCGATACAGGGATTGATTAGCTTTGTTAATGAATCTTGCAAAAACAAGTCATTTTGCCAATATATGTGTCCATTAACAGATGTCCTATCTATTCCTTGTTTCTGACAGCACCAATCACACCTTGAGCCACTTGGGAAATTGTGAAGTACAATTGTCTGTTAGAAACAACATTTTTTTGAATAGGAACCTGTTAGTATTTGCTGCATTTTCAAAAGCAGCTGCAGGTACCCAAAAAAAATTATAAAAAATGATTTCAGCCACTGTTTAAAAATTTTCTGGTGCGAGGGAGAAGAATTGCCACTTTAGAAGCACATGTCTTTTCCAATGGACCATGTTTATTGCTTTTTCTCAAAGCAACATGACCAAAAAAAAATCATAAAATTTGACTTTCAGCCAATAATGAAAGAAATTGTTGAGGGAGGAAATGCCACTTAAAAAGCCTACATTTCTGTTCAAGGACCATGTTTATTGCTGTTTTCTCTCAGCAACTGACCCCAAAATAATTATATTTTGAATTTCAGCCACTATTAAAAATTGTGGGGAGAGAATGCCACTTAGAAGCCTCATTTCCGGATATTATAAGGATTTTTGGCACTTTCAATTCTCCTGTGGTGACTACAAATTGCTGTATTCTCACTTTAACATTGTGCAAGGAGCATCACATGATCAAACACTGTAGTGCGCCAAAGTGAAAAAACATCGTATCTGTAATTGTATTCGGATAATAAAAGGTAATCTTTTTTGGCACCTATCCTTTTAGCCTGTGGGGTCTACTAATATTGCTGTTATTCAAATTTAACTGCAAAGTAGATCTTATCAACAAAGGCGGCGGCGCCAATGGAAAAAAAAATGTATCTGAAATGTAGTCGGATAATAAAAGGTATTTTTGGCACTTTCCAAATCAACCTGTGGTGGACTACAAAATTGCTGTATTCCCTTTTATAGTGCAGGTTATGCCTCAATGTTCATAGTTGTAGTCCGCCAATAGGTGAAAAAAAGAAACTCCGTATTGTATATGTATTCGGATATTAAAAGGTGAATTTTTTTGGCACCTTTCAATTCAACTGTGGTGACTACAAATTTGCTGGTTTTTCTCTTTTTAAGTGCAAGGTGCCTCAATGAACATAATGATGTAGTGCGCCAATGTGAAAATACAACGAATCTGTAATGTATTACGGATAATTAAAAGGCTATTTTTGGGCACCTTTTCAATTCACCTGGGTGACTACTAAATTGCTGTATTCACATTTTAGTGCCAAGGTGAATCAATGAACAAAGCTGTTAGTGCGCACCAAAGTGAAAAAATAAAAGTATCTGTTTTGTATTCGGTTTATAAAATGGTTTTTTTGGCACCTATCAATTCACCTTATGGTGATACAATAATTGCTGTATTCAATATTTAAACTGAAAAGAAGATATATCAACTAAAGCTGGCCTGCGCTCATATGTGAATAAAAAGTATTCTGAAATGTATTCGGTTAATAAAAGGTATTTTTTGGCACCTATCAATTCACCTGTGGTGACTACATAATTGCTGTATTCAAATTTAAACTGCAAGAAGATCTTTCAACAAAGCTGGCCTGCGCCAAAGTGGAAAAAAAACGTATTGAATTGTATTCGGATATATAAAGTATAATTTTTGGCGCCTTTCTTTTTCTCCCTGTGGTGGGACTACTTAAATTGCAGTATCACTTTTATGTGCAAGTGCGCACTCAAGAACATAGGCTGTTTTGTGTAGTGCGCATAGTGAAAAAAAACGTTTCTGTAATGTATTCGGATAAAAAAAGGTTATTTTTTTGGCACCTATCAATTTCACCTATGGGTGACTACAAAAATGCTGTTATTCAAATTTAACTGCAAAGTAGATATATCACATAGCCTGCCTGCGCCATGTGAAAAAACATGTATCTGATATGTATTCGGATAATTAAAAGTATTTTTGGCACCCTTCAATTTTCACTGTGGTGACTACAAAATTGCTGTATTATACATTTTAAAGTGCAAGGTGCATCAATGACAAAGCTGGAGTGCGGCACAAGTGAAAAAAAACACCGTTCATACTGTAATGTAGTTCGGATAATAAAAGTTTTTTGGCACCTTTCTATTCACATGTGGTGACTTCTAAAATTCTGTATTCACATTTAAGTGAAAGGTGCCTCTATTATCAAAGTGTAGTGCGCCATAGTGAAAAACACGTTACTGTAATGTATTCGGAGAATATAAGGTATTTTTTGGCACCTATCAATTAACCATGTTGTGGTACTTCAAATTGCTGTATTCAAATTTAACTGGCAAAGTAGATTATCAACAAAGATGGCCTGCGCCAAAGTGAAAAAACACGTATCGGAAATGTATTCGGGATAATAAAAGGTATTTTTGGCACCTTTACAATTAACTGGGTGACTACAAAATTGCTTTTTCAACATTTAAGTGCAACGGTGCCTCAATTGAACAAATGTTGGTAGGGGTGTGCGCCAAAGTGAAAATACACGTATCTGTTATTGTATTCTCGGATAATAAAAGGGTTTGTTTGGCACCTTTCATTCACAGTGGTGACTACTATAATTGCTGTATTCACTTTTAAGTGAAAGGTGCCTCAATGGAACAAAGCTGAGTGCGCCCCCAAAGTGGGATTAACACGTATCTGTTATGTATTCGGTATATTATAAAAGGTTTTTTTTGGCACCTTTCTAATTCACCTGTGGTGTACTTACTAAAATTGCTGTATTCACATTTTAAGGGCAAGGTGCATCAATTAAACAAAGCTCTAGTGCGCCCCAAAGTGAAAAAAAATAAAACACGTTTCTGTAATGTTTTCGGATAGAATAGGTATTTTTTGGCAACTATCTAATTCTCCTGTGGTGACTTACAAAATTGCTGATGTATTCAAATTTACTGCAAAGAAGATCTATCAACTAAGCTGGGCCTGCGACACAAAAGTGAAAAAAGCACGTATCTGATATGTATTCGGATTATATAAGGTTTTTTTGCACCTTTAAATTCACCTGTGGTCGACTATCATATAAATTGCTTGTATTCACATGTAAGTGCAAGGTGACTCAATGAACAATGTGTAGTGCGCCAAAGTGAAAAAAACAGTATCTGTAATGTGATTCGGTTTAATAATAGGTATTTTTTGGCACCTGTCAATTTCATTCTGTGGTGACTACAAATTGCTTGTATTACAATTAAGTGCAAGGTGCCTCAATGAACTATACTGATGTAGTTTTGTGGTGCCAATGTGAAAAAACACGGTATCTGTATGTATTCGGATAATAAAAGGTATTTTTTGGCACCTTTTCAATTCACTTGTTGGTGACTACTAAATTGCTGTTTTTCTCATTTATGTGCAAGGTGCCTCAATAAACTAAAGCTTTGTGTAGTGCGCCCAAAGTGAAAAATACACGTTTCTGTTATGTATTCGGATAATATATAGCGTATTTTTTTGGAACCTTTCAATTCACCTGTTGGTAGACTACATTTTGCTGTATTCAATTTTAACTGCCAAAGTAGATCTGATCCAACTAAGTGGCCTGCGCCAAAGTGAAAAAACACGTATTCTAAATTGGTTTCGGATAATTAAAGGTATTTTTGGCACCTTCAATTCACCTGTGGAGACCTACAAAATTGCTGTTTTCTCATTTTATGTGCTTGGTTGACTAAAGGAACAAAGCTGTAGTGCGCCAAAGTGAAAAACACGGTACTGTAATGTTTTCGGATAATAAAAGGTATTTTATGGCACCCTATTATTCACCTGTGGTGACTACAAAATTGCTGTTTTCAATTTAACATGCCAATGTAGATCTACAACAATGCTGGCCTGCGCAAAGTGAAAAAAAAAAACATGTACTGAAATGTATTAGGTAATATAGGTATTTTTGGATCTTTCAATTCACCTGTGGTGACTACAAAATTGCTTATTCCAATTGAAATGTGCAAGGGCCCAATGAACAAAGTTGTAGTGCGCACAAAGTGATAAGACTCGTTCTTCTGTAATGTATTCGGATATAAAAGGTATTTTTTGGTCCCCTTTCAATTCACCTGTTGGTGAATACAAATTTCTCTATTCTCATTTAAGTGAAAGGTGCCTCAATGAACAAAGCTTGTAGTGCGCCCCAAGCCAAAGTGAAAAAAAACTCGTTTTCTTGTATATGTACTTCGGATCTTAAAAGGTATTTTTGGCACCTTTCAATTCACCTGTGGTGACTACTAAATTGCTGTATTAACATGTAAGTGCAAGGTGCCTCAATAAAAAAGCTCTAGTGCGCCAAGTGAAAAAAAACTCGTATCTGTTATGTATTCGGATAATAAAAAGGTATTTTTTTTTTTTTTTTTTGGGCACCTATCAATTCACTGTTGGTGACATACAAAATTTGCTGTTAATTGTCAAAATTTAACGCAATGTAGATCTATTCAAACAAAGCTGGCACTGCGCCAAAGTGGAAAAAGCTGTTTCTGAAATGTATTCGGATAAATATGGTATTTTTGGCACCTTTCAGATTTCACCTGTGGTGACTACAAAATTGCTGTATTCCAAACATTTAGTGCAAGGTGCCTCAATGTACCCAAAGGTTCTTGTAGTGCGCCAAAGTGAAAAAACACGTATCTGTTATGTATATCGGATATATAAAAGGTATTTTTGGCACCTTCACAATTCCCCTGTGGTGGTACTTACAAAAATTGCTGTATTCTCATTTAGTGCCTAGGTGCCTCTATGAACAAAGCTGTAGTGGCCAAAGTGAAAAAACACGTATCTGTATGTATTCGGATAATTAATGGTATATTTTTTGGCACATATCAATTAACCTGTGTGACTACATAAATTGGCTGTATTCAATTTTAATTGCAAGGTGCCTCAATGAACAAGCTTGTAGTGCGCCAAAGTGAAAAAAACACATATCTGTAATGTGTTTCGGATAATAAAAGGTTTTTTTTGGCACCTTTCATTTAAACACTGTTTGTACTACACATTTGCTGGATTCAAAATTTAACTGCAAGGTGGCTCTATTCTACAAATATGGATGGGCAAAAGTGCAAAAAAAAACACTATCTGTAATGTTTATTAGGTTAATAAAGGTATTTTTGGAACTTATCATCACTGTGCTGAATACAAAATTGCTGGATCTCTAATTTAAATGCAAGGTGGTGGCTATTGACATCAATGTAGGAATGGGCATAATTTTGAAAAAGAAAACTATCTCGAAATGTATATGATTGTAAAAGTGGTGTTTTGCAACTAACAAAAAGAGTCCTGCTGTTCTAGAAAAAGATGTGTATCCTTATATAAGTTCGGGTGTCCCACCCACCAACACCCCATGCACCTATATCCAGGGAAATATTTCAATAGAAAACTGTTAATATTAATGCTATTGCAGTTGCAATGTCTTCACTAAAGTTCTTGGTGAAACTTTATCCACTGTATTCTTTATAGAGCTTGTCTGTGTTCGCCCGCGGGCCCCCCCCCCACCCCCCCCCCCCCCCCCCCCCCCCCCCCACCACCCCCCACCCCCCCCCACCCCCCCCCCACCCCCCCCCCCGCTCCCCTCCGTGACTTTTTACAGGGTAATTGCATCCTTTAAATTACTCCTACCTATCTTCATTAAATTCTTCCAATCATATGTTAACTAAGTTGTAAGGTATCACAGCTAACAGTAAGTGCTTTTCTTAGTGAAGAATAGATAATTTCGCTGAGATGTTTGGACACAGGGCATGCGCAGTCCTCCTGCTATGAGGACGCTGAGAGACACTGATCCATGAACAGGAGGGTCTGGTTCTATGTAAAACGTGGGTCATGTGATTTTTCCAGCCAAATCGACCAATCCATACACATCCCAGTCATGATGTCGCACACACATCTCACCCTGTTCTATTCTGTAAGCTGATTTGCTGGCCGCCAAAATGACAGGAAGCGCCGAAAATGGCGCGATTTTAATAGATGATGCACAGATTTTAACCTAAATTATCGCATGATCTAAAAATTTCGATCAACATAAAAACTATGCCGATTTCAACTTTGTCGATAATAATCGCTCAACACTAATAACAATCAGACCACATTTTATTAGTATTCTCTGCACAAATTCAGGTCATTTCAAAATGTTCACCTCACTTTTCTTGCAGGCATCTATTGGGATGCCATGAAAGCAGCATTCTGATGGATACCATGGGTATAAGAAACAATAGCCAAACATAGTCTCTTTTGTACTATACTAGCTCTATTTCTTGTTCGTGTACACTTTATGTGCCATACAGAAAAGCATGGTCTACTATGATTTTGTCTCTGGCACATAAAGTATATATGTCATGATTGTGACCGACAGACCCCTGGCTTTTGCCTCTGGTCGCCGGTCACGGCCAGTACGACATAAACCGTCGTTTATGACTTAATCCTGTATATTTCTACTACTCGTGTGAACTCCGTCCTGTAGCTCTGTATGTATAATTGATTCCTGGTCAACCCCCATGGCCAGGAATCTTCCAGCACTTCTGTAGTTAACCTGTTCCTTTTTGATTGACATTCCTGGTTACCTATCACCTCTGCTCTACCTTCTCCTGTTTCCTATAAAAGGACTCAGCTTCCTTTCTTCTTTGCCTGCTATGTGGTTTCCGCTCTGCCTATAGTTCGCCGGTTTTCTGTTTGGATTCTGCTGTACCTTTTGACCTTGGCTTGGACTCTCGTTACTCTTCTGTCACCTGTTTCTGTACCGTACTGCCCGTTCGTTGCTGACCTGGCCTGTCTGTCATCCTCTGTTTGTTTTGTGTTTGTTCGTCTGTGTCTTGTGTTTCACTTGGCTCAGAGTAGCTCTCAGTCTTCTGGTTGGGGCCGACCTAGTAAGGAGTCGGGTACCCCCAAGAAGCAGGGACAGTGATTGGGACCAGCATCAGGGCCTTACTGTGTCTGTGTCTTCTCGTGCTCCCCTGACAGATCCCTTACAATATAGGAATGAAAAACTGGGACCAAAAGAGACGATGTACATTTGCTCTATTAATGTATATGGCTTTGCTGTAGCTATGTCAGAGTATCTATTGGGATTCTTTTTTCAAGGTATCCCAAAGAATACCTGCGATGGAGCCAGAAAAAGTGATGTGAATGGGACCTTACTTTTTCTTGCAACTACATGTAATTAGCTGAATATATTTTTATGCTCTACAGCACCAGTGAGGCACTTGTGCTTCATAGTCACTTAAGCCCTTAACATGAACCCTCCACTTAAATCTCTTCTTTACCTAATGTACCGCTGCATTCTTCGGGAGGTAGGGCTATATTTCCATTCTTTGACTTGAAGAGGAATATTTTGTATACTTCATGAATGAATTATCTTTTACATCGGAGCCAGTTTTTTAATTTTGTGTTTCATGGATATCACAGGTTGTATGAAAAAATATTGCTTTTATTATTTTGTTCTAACGATATTGATATGTTTATAAGTTGTAAAGGTATTACTTGTATTATAAACATTTATCGAATAAGTATTTACACTGAAATAATCTTAAATAATTGACGCGTTTGAGGCTTTTAGAAACTAGTTTTATTTATCTACTTTAAACGTACCTTCTGGTGACAGAGTGTACGAATTGTGAATTTTTGGAGCAAATTTTTATTTGTTACAATTTTACTTTTAGAAACCGAAAAATAACTTTTCGGTAGAAAGAAACAGAATTGATATTAACAAATCATCAAGAATTGTCAAATTAAATGGCCAAGAAGTAAGCTTACATTATCTGTCCATGAATTAGAATTATATTTATTACATGCTATTATGACACAAACAGAAATTGTATTGTTAGAATTATTTCGGTATTGCTTTACATTTTAATAATGTATCACATTTATAGCATCTTACTTATTTTACCTGCAGGTTCTATTTCACTTCTCCCTAAGCTATAGCAACACGGAAGTGACCTTAAGAGGGTGTGGCAGAAATGAACTAAGTTGGACATAAACTGAACATAAGTTTTGCACTAAATCCATTTAGTATTTGTTTCTAAAGACCTTGAATATAAAGAATATTCATTTTGCTGAGGGATAATAGAATGAATAATAGAGTGTCCTGATTTGGTTCTATAAAGTATATTCAGGTATTTTACATGTTTAAGTGTGGGATTTTCTTAGCATATCAAAATTATAGAAAAAAAAGCCATGATCTGCACATCCAGCTTCTAGAAATTGACATGGGGCACTGAGGTCAGATCACCATGATCATAACTTTTTAAAATGGGAATCCCCAGATCGCTGTAGAACTTTTGTGGAATCTTTTAAAGCACAAAGCCCAACTCTCAATTGTGTATTGGATTCAAATTATTGATTAGTTTTCCTTAGAAGAAAGACAGAAGACAATTGGAATTGCTGCTTACTGCCTATTTTCTCTCAGTGCATTTGCCAGAAGCATATGGAGAGAAGAGCATCTGCGATCCTTTCTTTTTGGTGTTGGTACTGTGTGGTGGCAGTTGTTGTGGTGGTGCTAAGCCTAGCAGCAAGGATGTTGTTGGGCTGTCGGGCTGTTCCCCTGAAGATGGCGTTACTGCATCATTTAGGGGCCCACTTAAAAGAGGTCGCCATAAAGTGGCAAGTGGGCTTATGAACCTTTGGTTGAACCCTTGGTTGAACTTCATGGACATATGTCTTTTTTCAACCGTCCCAATTGTGTAACCTCATGTAGATTTTTGTTATTTTTTACTTTGCAGTAGTAAATCATTTGTAGAATATGGATTTGCACACACTACATTTTTTCTACAATTTTGGTATGCTTAGTTAATATGTGACATTGTTGAAAGCAGAAGCAAGTAGGAGGAACAACTGGATATAGCTTAAATGTAGCAACAATACAGATTAATGATCGTGTCATATGCTTTATATGAGTTGAATTAAATTTACCTTTCTTAAATAAGTACATTTTGCCACATAAGAATCTGATTGGCCAGAAATGTCGTGTCCATACTATTAAAAAATTTATATTTCTAATATTTCATTGGCCACTACCAAACATTTAGGGTTTCCGTCATATTTTGGTACCATAAAAAAATTGCAAATATTTCTGTTTTTGAAATTTGCGCCATGGCTTCATTTTGTGTGACCAATAACTTTTTTGTACTAACACCTACGGACTTTTTGTGGGCTAAAGTGTACTTTTTATTGCTAGCAGTTTGGAATACATGCAACTTTTTTGATCACTTTTATTCCAATTTTTATAGGAAGTGAAATGACCAAAAAAACACGCAATTTTGGCGTTTGGAATTTTTTTCCTCTACCGTGTTCAGCGTATGGGATACATGATGTTAAATTTGAATAGATCAGACTTTTTCGGAAGCGGCGATACCAAATATGTGTAACTTTTTTATTATTTTATTTTTTTATTTGTAAAATGGCAAAATGTGGGTGATTTGAACTTTTAATAGTTTTTAATTTTTTTACACTTTAAAACTTTTTTTTTTCAACTTTTACGCTTCACCACTAGGGGGCATGATCATTTATACAGCCTAATGCATTGAATATACAATGAATTATGGTGCGTCCCCATGGCAGAGGACAAATTTGTCCGGTTTGTGTGCCGTGCACACGGCCACGGCGGGGGGGCGTCTTTTCTCCGTGATGAGCGGAGAAAATCCCTCTTCTTTCACATTGACCTGTTCATATTCTGTCCGAAAACCGGACGGAAGAATGTGCAAGTACAAAGTTTTTTGTGCGGCCCGCGGACGGAAAAAAAACACCGGGCGGAAAAGCCGTGCAGTGGGGACATGCCCATAGGGTGTACAAAGATAGCAGTTTCTCCACTTCCTGCCTGGGGCTGAAAGTGGGAAAATTCAAAACATGGCAGCGATGGAAGCCTTCACAAGGCTTCCCGATGCCATGTTAGGTGATCGGAACTCAGCGATTTCACCCCTGATGTCCCGATCGCAGTAAGGAACAATGCGCGGCACTGTTGCTCATTGATTTAGATGGCACGGCCATCTTTGCTGTGGCGTCTAAGGGGTTAAACAGCTGTAACCGCCGGGTGTTAGCTGCAATTAGCCGTTTACCAGAATCAGGACGTATCCATACGTCCTATGTTGGTAAGGGGTTAAAAGAGTCCATCAGAATGCTACAACATTTTGAAATATTGAGACTTATCTGTAGAATACGCCACAAAGTTATGATCGTGGTGGTCTGACTTCCTTTTTCCTAGAGGTGCGCCTGCATGTGAATAAGAAGGGTGGCGCTAGTGCCGTCCTCCTCATTCATTTCTATGGAAGTTCCAAGTATAGCCGAGCGCACACACTCGGCTATACTTGGAAATCCTCATTCACATGCAGGGCTGGACCGCAGTTAGCAACGAGCAGCCGGTGAAGAGGATTTGACGAAACAGGACTACCCCTTTAAGAAAATAATGGAACCTGACATAGCCTGTATTTAATGAAAAATATTTTGTTACTCATCACCTGTAAGGCCTCGTTCACACGGCTTATTTTGCCGCGGATTGGCGCCGTACTGCGCGCCGGATTTGCGCTTCAGTACGGCGCGAATCCGTCGGAGTAATTACGGTAATCCACTGCTCTCATAGAGAACATGGATTTCGTTGCTCCTCCCCGCTCGGCGAATCCGCCGCGGGGGGAGAAAGTGACATGCACATTATTTACGGCGCCATTGTCTATGGGGTCGGGGAGCGGCGCCCCCGCCGCACTCCGGCCCCGCCCCTGTCCCGCCCATTATTCACGGCGGGTTTGTGAGCGCACAAATCCGTCGGGAATAAGCCGTGTGAACACGGCCTTAATGCTAAGTACTCTTATTGTAATTCTTTTGTCTGTTAAGTCAATAAGCTACAGAAATGTATGTGTGACAGGTTCTCTATCTACATGTTATATAAAAGGATGTCGTGGAAGAACAGGGTCATCGTACATTGTATTTCACAGTATTGTAGCAATGTGTATGTGCACTGAGGTCCCTCATCTGACAGATAATGGCTGTTGGCCGGGGCTGGACGTTCTCCATACAATCAGGGCTGGTGGAGGGAGTCAGGTCTAGATGGAACGGCTGGAAGGAGAGGAGTAAATAAAGCACGCCTCTGAATTAAAAATGAAACCAAGAAAGCAGGACTGAGGTAAGATGAATCAATGTAGTGAGACAACCCCTTTAAGTTCCAGTTTACATAAAGATCATGTTCTAATTTGCATCCTGTGATGTTTTGAACACACTCTCAGTGCATTTGTGGTACATTTTCCACAAAGATTTACTTGTACTTACATGTTTTATAAGCTGTAGAAAATTGTGGGACAAAAATATTGCAGCATATTACACAGCCTGCTATAAGAAGATATTCTCTATTTGTGTCTCCATGACAAGACTTCCTGATTTTCTGCTCAGGCAGCCACTCTATGGGCACGGAAAGTGGCTGTTATCAGAAAATTGTGACCTAATGAAATGTGGCATCTATTAGGGTGCTTTCACACCGTGCATTTTTTACGTGTTTTTTGTGCAGGAAGCCACAGCGATTAAGGCTTAAAAAAAAAATGCTTCAAATATTTGCTTCAAAAAATGTGTCAAAAATGCACCGTGTGAAGCACCCTACTCTATAATACCTGAATATTAATCATCCTCGTCAGAATTTTACCTGTCACCACCTGACGCTAATTACTCTCATTGTAAGGCCTCGTTCACACGGCTTATTTCAGAACGTATTTACAACGGATTTCCGATGTAAATACGTTCTGAAATCAGTTGAAAATCAGTTGCAAATAAGTGCCACTAAGTGTGGGAAGTATTTGTAACTGATTTCCCGACGGATTCACCATCTCCAATCATTGTAGGTGGTGAATCCGTCCGGAAATAATTGACATGCACATTGTTTTTCCGTCCGGATTGCCGTCGTCAATCCGCGGCGGCAATCCGGAACGGAGTTTTGCGTCGTGTGAACGACGCGCCGTATTTTCTATTGAAATCAATAGAAAATAGGCTGTGACTTATTTTGGACGGATTTGCCGACGGATTGACGATCGTCAATCCGTCGGCAAATCCGTCCGAAATAAGCCGTGTGAACGAGGCCTAATACTTTTGTAGAAATCCATAGGTGACGGGATCCGTGTCTGCATGTGATCTAGAAGTTCTGGGAGAAAAGGGTCATCGTACATTGTATTTCACAGTATTGTAGCAATGTGTATGTGCACTGAGGTCCCTCATCTGGCAGATAATGGCTGTGTGGCCGGGGCTGGACGTTCTCCATACAATCAGGGCTGGTGGAGGGAGACAGTTCTAGATGGAGCGGCTGGAAGGAGAGGAGTAAATAAAGAAGGATGAGACTGTCAGTGTCGGACTGGGGTGCCTGGGGCCCACAGGTGGAGTTGACGCTAGGGGCCCCCAGTTGATCTGTTTCTGGGCCCACCGGTCGAGTTTATTTTAGTTGAACATCCTATATATACTGTAAATGACTGTAAATGCCTCCTTTACTCTGCCTCTTGCTTTTTGTTTCTTTCTCTGCTTTTTTGCCTCTCCCGAGGATGTAAATGCAGCTAAAAAACATCTCCAGTTTTACCAGACCCAGGGGCCCACCGGGGGTTTCCCCTATTCCCCTGTGGGCCAGGCCAAGCCTGGAGTCTGACAGTATGACCTCTCCTGATCTCCTGGCTGTATTACTGGGGATATGCCGCTAAGTGCCCCTGATTTTGCCCATGTATCATAGAGGTCATGGCAGCCTGTAGAGGAGGGGGCTTATATGTCCATGTTGTATGTGCAGGATACAGTGACCCCTCACAGGGCTCAGCTGGCGGGGAGGAGGGATAGCTTTTCTCTCCATGTCAGGGTGTGGCAGGCTGGACATGCTGCACATTTCTTTTTTGTATATTATAGGGAGGGTTGTGTATCCTGTGTGTGTGTAATCATCTGTGAGGTGGGGGAGGGATGAGGCCTCTGTGCTGCTGTTCCTGATCTCCATGTATGAGGAGGAGGCGCAGGTTCTGTATAACAGACTGATATTAGGAGGGAGGGGCGCTCTCTGTGCTTTCCTGACTTGTTTGCTGCTCATGTTTCCAGATTGGAGGGTGGGGGAGGGATAGGCTCGGTGCTCATGTCTCTGCTCTGGGCTGTGGTGGGGGATCTGTGTGGGGGAGGGTTGGCTCATTTCCTCTCACATGATTATACAACCCTTCTGTGTCTGGGGGAGGGAGGACTGTGTCCTTGCTTGTTAATGATGGTTTCCTAAATGTGATCATAACTCTAGATCATTCTGTTTTCTAGATCATTCTGGTTATTTGTTAAAAATGCCGTTCCACATGACTCAATATATCAGTCATAAATAATAATAATAATAATCTTTATTTATATAGCGCCAACATATTCGGCAGCACTTTACAATGTAGAGGGTATAATTACAGACAAAAGACAGACATTACACAGTGAAAGCTACTTACAGATGAGACACAAGGTGTGAGGGCCCTGCTCGCAAGAGCTTACAATCTATGAGGGTGTCTGGGGGAGACCACGGGGGAGAAGTGCTGAAATTACAATGGCCCAGCCTTGTTTCATAAATATGTGGTCGTTTACATAAAAATTGGGTGAACCTGCCACCCTGACTGTACATCTATATACAGATAAGTGCCTGTGAGTGCCCTAGTGTAGGGAGTGACAGAATTGTGTATGATAGAAGGTGTGGGTTAGCAATTAGTGGTTTTGGTAGGCCTGCCTGAGAATATGTATTTTCAGGACACTCTTAAATCTGCGAAGGCTGGGATTGTGCCTGATGGTATGTGGTAGGATGTTCCAGAGAACGGGTGCAGCACGTGCAAAATCTTGAAGATGGGCATGGGAGGTTCGGATGATTGTGGTCCGTAGTTTGATGTCCGCAGCTGAGCGGAGAGAGCGGGCAGGGTGGTAGGAAAAGATAAGGGAGGAGATTATGGGGGTGCAGCGCTGTGGAGAGCTTTATGGATGAAAGTAATTAGTTTATGCTGTATTCTGTACTGAATGGGCAACCAGTGCAGTGACTGACACAGGGTAGAGGCATTAGTATAGCAGATGGAGAGAAAGACCAGCCTGGCTGCTGCATTCAGGACAGATTGGAGAGGGGAGAGGATGCAGAGTGGGCGACCGAATAGCAGGGAGTTACAGTAATTAAGACGAGAATGAATAAGAGCAACAATGAGGGTTTGAGTTGTTTCGATAGTGAGAAAAGGACGGATTCTGGAGATGTTCTTGAGGTGCAGGTGACAAGAGCGGGCAAGGGATTGGATATAAAAGATGAACGACAGATCAGAGTCTAGAATAACCCCAAGACAGCGGGCCTGCTGCCTAGGAGTTATAGTGGTGCCACATACTGAGAGAGAAATAGCAGATGGGGGTTGGTTAGTAGATGGGGGAAAAACAAGAAGTTCAGTTTTAGTGAGGTTTAGTTTGAGATAGAGAGAGGACATGATGTCAGAGACAGCGGACAGACAGTCACTGGTGTTTTGTAGCAGGGCAGGAGTTAGGTCTCGGGAAGAGGTGTATAATTGGGTGTCATCAGCATAGAGATGCTACTGGAAGCCAAATCTACTGATGGTTTGGCCAATGGGGGCTGTATAGATTGAGAAGAGGACCAAGAACTGACCCCTGAAGGACTCCAACAGCAAGAGGGAGAGGAGAAGAAGTAGAACCTGCAAATGAGACACTGAATAATAATCCTGAAATGAAAACACATTTACATATGTTTTTCCATAACACTTAACTACTTCAAAGTAAGCAGTGGCAATGTCATATATGTACAGCACTGCAGAATATGCTATATAAAAAAAAATTATTAAAGTTTGTATATACATACATATATATAGTCATGAGAAAAAGAAAGTATACCCTCCAAATTATCTTAGTTTTTGTATTAGCATCAGGACATAACATAAAACATTTGGTCCTTTCCTCGGCAGGTCTTAAAGGGGTGTTTTCACCATGCTATTTTACAGAGCCCATTCATTACAGCCAGCTTCAGGATCCCACTTCCTATTCAGGCTGCGGGTGGTTCTTGTCATAGCTGCTCTGCTATTCCTAGCTAATTCTGTTAGAGGTACATTGGTAATGGAAGGGTTTTCAATAGCAGGGCAGAAGGCTACAGAACTCTCAAGGATTAAAAACATAAATAAACTCCTGAACTGCTAATAAGACACAGTAGGAAGTGACATCACCATCAGGCCACTGCTGCCAGAGCAGAGACAGGGGTTAGCTTGTGTACACAAGCAGAAGAAAAGAACTGTTCTAGCTCTGAAAAGAAGCAAAATCAATTAATTTTATTTGCCTGTGCCAACATGTTTAAAGCTAATCAATGTGGTGAGAATACTACTTTAAAGTAAAGTAAATCCAACAGCAGATAAACAAAACAGATTCCACTGTGCCATTATTTTTTCAACAAAAATGAAGCTAAAATGGAAAAGCTGTGTGTAAAAAATCAAGTACAGCTACACCCCAGGAATAAACAGCTTGTATAACCACATTTAGCAGCAATAACTTGAAGTCATAATTTTCTGTTTGACTTTATCAGTCTCTCATCATCCTTAAGGAATTTTATCCCACTCTTCTTTACAACCTTGCTTCAATTCAATGGACATTTGTGTATGCAAGGCTCTCTTAAAGGGGATGTCCCTTCTGGCTATTTCACAAAGCTTTAGGCTCCCACTTAATGTTCAGGTTGTGGACAGTTCTTTGGTAGTAACAGATGTCTCAGCTCTGCTATTCCTGTCTGAGCTTATTAGAGGAACATTGGCTATAGATTGGTTTTAACAGCAGGGTACAAGACTAAAGAGCTCTAGAGGATTAAAGGTTGTCAGTAAAAAAGATAAACAAGTTTTCTCTGCTGCAGATAAGACACAGCAGGATGTGATGTCACCATCTCAATAATACTAGAGAAAAGTGAGCAAGCAAGCAGGAGATAAGAACTGCTCTAGCTTTGAAAGGAAGCAAAATTAGAATGGCAATGTTCTGTTTATTTACCTTTGCCTACATGTTAAATGCTAATCAATTTGAATACAACTTTAAGATCTTGTCACAGCATATCTATTGGGTTGAAATTAAAACTTCAACTGTGCCATTGCAACACCATGATTACTTTCTTTTCAGCCAGTTTCTGGTTTGCTTGGGATCATTGTCCTGTTGTATGAACCAGATGGATGTTTTTCACCAAAAGTGTTGCTGTGCATAATGGCCATCTTCAACATCTTTACTCGTCTCGTCTGTCTAAAGGACATTGTTCCAAAAGTCTTATGTTTAGATGCTGCCATATTCCTTCTAGATAGAAAAAGCTGTGGGCAGCAATTGACATATCAGCTTTGCTTTTCCTATCTGAACTTGTTAGAGGGACATTGGTGATGGAGGGGTTTTAACCACAAGACAAACAGCTACAGAGCTCCAAAGGGTAAAATGTTGTCCATAAGAAACATAAGCTACTGTGTTGCTGATAAGACATAGCAGGCAGTGATGTCACCATCCCTGCCAGGACTACAAGAGCAGAGAGAGGAGGTTGGTAACTAGAGAAGCTTGTGTAACCAAGCAGAAGATAAAAACTGCTCTAACTCTGAAATTAAGTAATGTAGTTGGCAATAGTCTTTATTTACCTTTGCCTATATATTTAAAGCTAATCAGTGTTGTGAGAATACTCCTTTAAGTAATCCACTTGTAAATAATATTTCTCCCTTCAAATGGCCTTCAAATCATTCCTAGATGGACAGGCAACAACTATTGTTTCTTTAAGATCATTGCTGATGTCTTTCCTCTTTGGTGTTTTGGTAACAAAGACCTGCATCTTCTAGATCAGCAAACTGCCCAAACCTCTGCTTTATAGAGGGGGTCATACTTGCTCAATTATTAAAGACATCTGATTAGCAGCATCAGTCTTAATTTCTATGAAAGGAGTAAGGGTATTTAATTTTTAACACACTGCTTTTGCTTAGTTTTTTAAGTAAATAATGATACAGTAGAATTTTGTGTGTGTTGTTGTTCATCTGTGGTCATCTTTACCTAACTTTAAAGGGGTTTTGCCACAAAGTAATGTCATACCTGCTTTATCCAGCTTCAGCTTTCAGTGTGCTCAAAAGGGTGTGTGTATGATTTGTTTGAACTGCACATCATGTGACCCAGCAGGCTGACATCACCATGCCTTTCCCCACAGTGTGCTCACTCTAATCAAACAATTTTCTGTTTATGTAAAGAGCTTTGAGTAGTTACAAAGTAGCTGAGTGGTTAGAGCTTCTGCCTTCCAAATAGGGTTCCTAGGTTGAAATTCCTGCACCCAAACAGTTTTCTTGTGTCTCAATGCACTTACCCGATTGAGGTTTCTTTTTTCTTTTTATTTATTTGCATGTTTGACTAATTACTAAAGAATATAGAGAACAGGAGTAGAATGACAGCACCTGGGGCTAAACACTCGCTCAGCAGTGAGTTAGTGTGTGTGATTACTAGGCAGGGAACAGACTGACTGCATATGCCTGAGAGGATAGATGATGTCTGAGCATGTGCGGCAAGAATGAGGAGCTTTCATTTCTGGTCGTATCCCCTGGAGACAAGCTATACACTATGGATCACTAATGTAGTCTCCCATATGTTATTTGTGGGACCTTGGCAGCTTGCAGTGAAACTGTTTAGTTAATGGCTGCATAGCAACAACCTTTTCTTGTGAATATGTCCTAAGGAAATGGTCCAGTAGCTTCATGTGGCCAAAACCATGACAGAAAGCAGCTGCCGACGACGGCAAGTGTTTGCCAGTGATTTCACTGGTTTACTGTCACTGGTGGCCATGTGAGGGTGTAGTTTTGTCTGCACACAGCTACCAGACCATCGGACCTTAACCCAAAATGCACTGCTACTTCTTGAGAAGTAGGTGGGACTAGATTTTTATTCTGTCACTTGAAGGAATATTTTCTCTGCCTCAAGAGTATTTTTGTCATATCCAATATCTTAATTGATTTTGTTTGCCATGGATATCACAAATGAGATAAAAGTGTTTTGTCTGTCCAGTGGTTTAGCCATCTTTTATATTATTCCTGTAATTATTTTGTAAATATATTGATATGTTCAGAAACTAAAGTATTACTTTTTACCCTAAAAACAGGGCAAAAGCTTTAGTGCGTTTTAGGCTATATCTACACGGCTTAGGAAAACGATCGTATCTTCGGCGCTTTTCTTTTTTTAAAAGCGCCGAAGATACGATTGTTCCTGCGGCCCCATAGACGGCAATAGGAAAGACGAGCTGCAGTTTACACAGCTCATCTTTTCTCTGCTCGTCTTTTGGCAGCGGCGTATTATACAACATGTTGTATAATATGCTGGCGCTTCTCGTTTTCCTGCCGTCTTCCCATACAATACAATTGTATGGGAAGATGGCAAGAAAACGAGAAGTGACTGCGTTTTTTGTACAAAGCGTGACACAAGCCGCGGTCCTGCATCAGAGAAAAAACGTCCGCTTTTGGGTCGTTTCTTGTCCAATGCATTGTAGACATAGCCTTATAGTCTGAATGTTGATGGAATGAGCTCACACACTTGCTAAGCTTGCTCCATTTGTGGTAGGTAACAGCCAGAACCTGCTGCTAGAAGCCAAAATCAGAGTGTGCTGTGCTCTGTTCCACTGTGTAATTGCCTCCCCTCCGCCCACAACAAGGTCATGGGGTGCCAACTGGTTGTTATGGCAGCCAGGGATCTCATAAAAGCCTCCCCTATTACATTATATAATATAGAAAAAAGAGAGAGAAGCAGAGAGATAGCACACCCTAATGCAATAAAAGTGACTTCAAGCAAAACATAGTATATAAATCACTATATACTAACCTTTAGAGGTTGTGCAAGAGAGGCACAACACTCCGAAGAGTTCCAATAAAAACTACTTATTATTTCAACTCTCCTTCAGATATTCCAGCGCTGAATACTGTCCGCGATACATAAAGTTGATGAGTAATTAATCTGCTTCTATATTGCTTATAATATAGGAGAGCCATGATTGTACACTGTTCGGCAATATATAGTAGTCAAGTAGCCTAGAAGGACTGAAAGTACAAGTGGCAAAAGAAAAAAAAGTTTTTAAAATATAGAAGAAATAATAAATGTTCAAAGCACCCCAATTTCTACCAATTAAAAAAACCATAAAATGAATTCCACCTAAAAACTGCGTCTTATGGTCAGATCCACCTTATAGTAAAAAAGATAAAAAAGTATTTGCACTAAAAATAATTGAAAAATTTGTTTCTGTTCTTGAGAAGCTCTACCACTTGGATCTTTAGATGATCCTTGTTTGTCAGCAGCACATTTTTCAATGCAAACAGGGGATATGCTGCTGGCAATACTGCAAGTGAACGGTCGCATGAAAGGTTGTAGGTTATACATGATTGTTTGTGCAGCTGTTCACCCCTGATAGTCAAGCAGTGTGCAGGCTTTAAGGAGTTCTGATCAATGTGCAATAATTTGATTGGTGCCTCTAATGGGCAATTATCGGCTGATGGAAAATGACAGTCGTTCTTTGTGTGCTGCTCGTGTTTCCAGATTGGATGGTGAGGGAGGGATAGGCTCAGTGCTTGTCTCTCCGCTCTGGGCGGGCGGTGGTGAAGTCTCTAATGTGTGTGGGGGAGGGTTGGCTTTATCCTCTCACAGGATTATACAAGACTCCTGTTTCTGGGGAAAAGCTGAATAGTGTCTTTGTTCATGTTAGCTATTGTTTCCTGAGTGTGATACGGATTCTGGATCATTCTGTTTTGTTTCTAGATCATTTGATCCTTTGTTCAAAGTCTTATATTAAATCTGCACTTTTGTTTTTGACGTTTATCACTGATTGAGTTAAAAGTTTTAAAACATAAATAGGGAAATAAACAAGTAATGATATTAATAATCTTTTTTTACATAGCGCCAAGATATTCCACAGCATTTTACAACACAAAACGGACACACACGGACAAAATCAGACATTACAGAGTGATAAACTAATGAACAATTCAATCAAGAAATAAGGATCCTTCTCACAAGAGCTTACAATCTACAAATATAGACAAAATCAGATATTGCGTAGTAACAAATAATCAACAACTGAAACAGTAGGCGTGAGGGTCCTGCTCACAAGAACTTCCAATCTATGATGAAATACAGATGGCACAAAGATAAAAGTGCTTGGTCTGTACAAGGGTCCCATCTATATTTTATATAATTTCTATTGTTTATTATTATGTTTTAACTAATAAATATTTGCACTTACATACCCTGTTTCCCCTAAAATAAGGCATAGTGCATTTTTAGTTATGATGTTTGTAATGAAATCACTACAGTATATTAATACATGTTGATGTTTTGTTCAACAATAAATGTAAATTATTGTTCATAGAAAAACAAAACATCCCCTAAAAATAAATCTTAGCTCGTCCTTAGGAGCAAAAATTAAAATAAGACACTGTCTTATTTTCGGGGAAACAGGGTAGTTGAAAGGATGCATTCCAGGCTTTTAGCAGCTAATTGATATGTGGGTGGACGTTTTATTTCCCTTCTAGAAAAGCGCTTCCTGGTGACAGAGTGTAAGAACTGCGTCTTTTTAGAGCCATTTTCTCTTTGTTACACTGCTATCTCTAGAAACTGCTAATATATTTGCTGTAGAGGGAATTGCAACAGATGCAAACAAATCATAGTGAATTGTAAAATGAAACAGTCCCGAAGTCAGCTCTACCTGTTGAGTGATAATTATATTTCCTATGTGCTGCTGCAGCACAAACACAATTTGGATTCATATTAGTTTAATATTGCTGTAGATCTCAGTGGTCCTTATTTATACGGTAGTTTCTTACTTACTTTACGTGTAGGTTTTTTTCACTTATCAGTATATTGTAGGAACACGGAAGTGACAATATGAATGTTGTGTCTTGGGCCTAATTTATATCTGTGTCATATGTTATGTTTGGAGTCTCCGTCATAGAAGTGGTGCTAGATCCATTATATGACACAACCCAAAGACGCTTGACAAACCACATTGACTACAAGAAGATGCATTGTGTCTGTGCTATAATATTCTATGAATAGGAAGGTGCCCGGGTCCTGTGGCTGAAAAACAAGTCCAAATTATCACCCCTCCACAATTGATAAGCTGTGGATGGTGTTCATCAAAAGTAACGCTATGCATAATGCCCAAATAGCTCCACTTTGGTCTCGTCTGTCAAATGGACATCATTTTAAGTCATGCTACCGTGTTCTTTGTAGGAAGAGGCTCTCCCTTGGCAATCCTTCCAAACAAGCTATTCTTGTTTAGTCTTTTCTAATTGTACTATCATGAACTCGTTCATTTAATAACTGAGGTCTGAGGGTCTGAGATAGCTCTTGTTTTTTTTCCTTTTGGAAATTCTGTGATCATTACATGGTCTGAGCTTGGGTAAATTTGCTGGGTTTTTCACTCTTGGGAAATATATCACCTGACTTGAATATTTTCCACTTATAAATAACCTTTGTCACTGTAAAACAATGGAATTCAAATTGTTTGGAAATGGCCAGATTGATAAGCAGCAACAATTGCTTCTAGAAGATCGTTGCGGATTTCTTTCCTCATTAGCATTGTCTTTACATATGCCTGAATGCTCCAAACCAGCAAACTTCAAAATTTTTGCTTTTATAGAGGTGCTCACACTTAGGGTCATATGTATGAACCTGTTTAGGTCTAAAACTCACTTTTTTGCCCATAGGTTACTATGGGCAAAAGAGTGAGTTTTAGACCTAAACAGTTTCATACATGTGGCCCTTAATGATGTGCAATTATTCAAGTGCATTTCATTAGCAACAGTTGGCTGCAACCTAAATAGTTGACATGATATGTTTTAGGCTATCAAGAGTTAATTGGTAAATGGTTAAAAGAAAAGTTTTTTTCTGTTTTTCAAAAGCTCCCTCTGGCAAACGATCTTTCATTGTCCGATTGCATCTGTTATGCAGGGGTAATAATCATTGTTTATTAACAGCACATTTCTCAGTGAAAACAGGAGATATGCTGCCGACAATAATGAAAGTGAATGGCTGCTTTAACAGTTGTAGGTTATAAATAATTGTTTGTGCAGCTGTTCACCATTGATAGTCGGGCAGCGTGTTGACTCTTTTTAGGCTTTGTTCACACGGGTTAAACTGGGCCGCATTTCGCCGTGGATTTTGTGGCGTTCTGCGCTCAAATATGAGCGAAATGCGCCCCAGTCATTATGGTAATCCACAGTTCTCATAGAGAACTATGGATTACGCCTGCTCTCCCTGCTAGTGCAATACGCCGCGGGGGGAGATAAGTGACATGTCAATTACTAACAGCGAATATGGGCCGCTAGTAATGGATGTCTATGGGGCCGCCGGGCCCCCTGACCCCCGGGAGTACGCGCCGATCGGCGCAAGCTTCTGAAGATCCGGCATAATTGCGGGGCGTACTAATGCCCCGCAATTATGCCGTGTGAACTTAGCCTTAGGGTGCTTTCACACCGAGCGTTTTTTTGATGCGTTTTTGTGCCTTGCTGCTCACCAATAAAAAATGCTCGGTGTGAAAGCACCTTTAAGGAGTGCTGATCAAAGTGTACTAATTTGATTGGTGCTTCTAATGGGCAATTATCGGCTGATGGAAAAGGACAGTCTTTGTTTGAGTGCTGCTCATGTTTACAGATTGGATGGTGGGGGAGGGATAGGCTTGGTTTCTGTCTCTCTGCTCTGGGCGGTGGTGGAGGCTCTGATGTCTGTGGGGGGGAGGGGGGGCTTGATCCTCTCACATGCTTATACAAAACTCCTGTGTCTGGGGGAAGGGTGAATGGTGTCTTTGTTCATGTTAGCTATTGTTACATGAGTGTGATATGGATTTTGGATCATTCCGTTTTGTTTCTAGATCATTTGATCCTTTGTTGAAAGTTTTATGTTAATTATTTTTTTTTATGTTTATCACTGATTGCATGTGTAAGTTTTAAAATATGTATACAGAAATAAACAAGCAATAATCTCTATTTACATAGCGCCAAGATATTCCCCAGCACTTTACAATACAAAGGGAGCAGAGACAGACAAAATCAAACATAATGACAGAAACCAAAGACGCTTGACAGACCACATTGACTACAACATGCACTGTGTCTGTGCTGCAATATTTTTTTCATAATTTTTGACGAGCCTTTGACGCAGATGTGAACCAGGCCTTATCAGTAGAATATGACCTAAAATTCTGAACATCGGGTTTTGATCTCAAGAATGAAGAGACAAAGGTTCCTTCAGTTTATTCTCTACACAGAAGTGCTCATGTCAACCTGCTATTCATTTAAGGCTATGTTCACACGGCTTATTACGCCCCGCAATTACGCCGTGTGGACGGGGGCGGGAGCGGGGGGCCGGCGCCTCGCCGGCCTATAGGTTATCATTACTAGCGGCGCGTATACACCGCTGGTAATTCACATGTCACTTATCTCCCCCCGCGGCGGATTCGCCGAGCAGGGAGAGGAGACGTAATCCATAGTTCTCTATGAGAATTGTGGATTACTGTAATGACTGGGATGTATTCCAGCCGTAATTCGCGCACTCCGGCACGTAATTAAGGACTGAAGTACGTCCCATTTTAAGCCGTGTGCACATAGCCTTAGTAGACTTAAAGTGGTTGTCTATTTCTTTCTTTTGTAATTACTTTTAGCTGCTGCTGTAATAAAACAAGTTTATACTCACCCCTAGCACCACCACTGCAGATATATTTCTCTTCTGTTTTCATCTGTCTGCCAGTGGTTGACTCATGACCACTGCAGTCCCTGATAGACTGCAGCAGTCATGTGCCATTGGGTTGCATCATGATTCAAAAGGGAATGGCTGCAAGTGGTATGAATAGATAAACACACTTGTGAGAAAAAAGTGCACCCTCTTAGGTTTCTGTGGTTTTACATATCAAGATGAGATAATAATAAAAGTCACACTATTAGCTAAATACAACCTCAGATGAACAACAACACAAAACTGTTTTCATTGTATCATTATTTATTTAACCAAAATGAAGCTAAAATAGAAAATACATGTGTGAAAAACTAAGTACACCCCATATATCAATAGCTTGTAGAACCACCTATAAGTTATTATTTTCTGTATGACTTTATTAGTTTGCTGAATTGTTCTGGAGGAATTCTGGGCCATTCTTCTTTTCAACGTTGCTTCAGTTTATTGAGGTTTATCGGCATTGGTCTATGGAGCTCTGTTACTCTCTGACTGTGCCATTTTAACACTTTTTTCAGCCATTCTGTTGAAGATTTGCTGGTGCGTTTGGGATCATTGTCCTGTTTCATGATCCACTTTCACCCAAATGTTAGCTGTTAGATAGATGGCCTCACATTTGACTCTAGAATACTTTGATATACAGGAGAGTTCATGGCCAATTCTATGAATAGAAAGGTGCCCAGGTCCTGTTGCTGGAAAACAAGCCCAAAATATCACCCCTCCACCATTGCCACTTGACAGTAGGTATAAGTTATGCTGATATGCTGTGGATGATGTTTACCAAATTTAACACTGTGCATTATGCCCAAACAGCTCCACTCTGGTCTTGTCTGTCAAATGGACATAATTTCAGATCTTTTGTGGTTTGTTCAGATGCAACTTAACTAATTTAAGACATGCTACTACGTTCTTTGTATGTAGAAACTCTCTCCTAACAACCCTTCCAAACAAGCTATTCTTGTTTGGTCTTTTCTAATTGTACTATCATGAAATTGACTATTTAATAACTGAAGCCTGAGTGTCTGAGATATAGCTCTTGTGTTGTTTTGCAAACTCTGTGATCATTACTTGATCTGACCTTGGGTAAATTTGCTGGGTTGTCCACTCTTGGGAAGTATATCAGCTGACTTGAATATTTTTTGGAAATGGCTCTATACCAGATTGATAAGCAGCAACAATTGCTTCTCTAAGATCATTGCTGATTTTTTTCCTCATTAGCATTGTGTTTACATATGCCTGAATGCTCCAAACCAGCAAACTTCTAAATGTTTCCTTCTATAGAGGAGTTCACACTTAGAGATGTGCAATTATTTAAGGGCATCTCATTAGCAACAGTTGGCTGCCACCTAAATAGTTGACATAATGTGTTTTAGGCTTTCAAGAGTTAATTAGTAAATGGTGAAAGGTTTTTTTCTGTTTTTGAAAAGCTCCCTCTGGCAAATGCTTGTTTATTATCTGATTGTATCTGGTAAAAATCATTGTTCATTGACAGCACATTTCTCAGTGCAAAGAGGGGATATGCTGCCGACAATAATGAAAGTAAATGGCTGCTTTAACAGTTGTAGGTTATAAATGATTGTTTGTGCAGCTATTCACCCCTGATAGTCGGGCAGTGTGTATGCTCCTTTTAAGGAGTGCTGATCAAAGTGTAATAATAGGATTGGTGCTTCTAATTGGCAATTATCGGCTGATGGAAAATTACAGTCGTTGTTTGTGTGCTGCTCATGTTTCTAGATTGGATGGTGTGGGAGGGATAGGCTCAGTGCTTGTCTCTCTGCTCTGGGCGGTGGTGGAGTCTCTAATGTGTGTGGGGGAGGGTTGGCTTTATCCTCTCACATGCTTATACAAAACTCCTGTGCCTGGGGCAAAGGTGGATTGTGTCTTTGTTCATGTTAGCTATTGTTTCCTGAGTGTGATACGGATTCTGGATCATTCTGTTTTGTTTCTAGATCATTTGATCCTTTGTTTAAAGTCTTATATTGAATATGCACTTTTGTTTTTAGGTTCATCACTTATTGCACGAGTAAGCTTTAAAATATGTATAGAGAATTAAACTAGTAATAATCTATGTTTACATAGCGCCAAGATATTCCACAGCATTTAACAATACAAAGGGAACATATACAGACAAAATGAAACATTACAGAAAAATCAACTAATAAGCAATTCAAACGAGGAATATGGGAATATGAGCTTACGATCTACAAATATAGACAAAATCAGACACTGCGTAGTAACAATCAACAATTGAAACAATAGGTGTGAGGGTCCTGCTCACAAGAGCTTACAATCTATGAGGAAATACAGATGACACAAAGGTAAAAGTGCTTGGTCTGTACAGTGGTCCATCTATCATTTATATAATTACTGTTGTTATGATAAGGGTGCTTTCACACAGTGCTTTTTTTGGTGCAGTTTTTTGCAGAAATGCACAGCAATTAATTAAAAAACCACCACAAGAAAAATGCACTATCTGAAAGCATCCTTATGTTTTAACTAATAAATATTTGCAGTTAAATAGCTGACCTGACGCATTCCAGGCTTTCAGGAGTTAATTGATATATAGGTGGAAGTTTTATTTCTCTTCTTGAAAAGCGCCTCCTGGTGACAGAGTGTAAGAACTGCAGCATTTTGGAGCCATTTTCTCTTTGTTACATATTTATCTCTAGAAACTGCTATCGTGTTTGCTTTAGGGTGCTTTGACACAGAGCGTTTTTGGTGCTTTTTTGATGTGTGTTTGACATGTTTTTTGACGCGTTTTTGGATGTTTTTTTTTGTGCAGAAAAGCACAGCAGCTAATGCTGCAGATATCTGCACAAAAAACGCATCAAAAAAACATTAAAAAACGCTCAGCGTGAAAGCTCCCTTACAGGAAAACACAACCGATACAAACAGATCATAGTAAATTGTAAAGTGAAACAGTCCTGCAGTCAGCTCCATCTGTAATTATATTTGCTATTTGCTGCTGCAACACAAACAGAAATTGTAATTCATATTATTTTAATATTGCTGTAGATCTCAGTGGTTCAGAGTTATAGTTTCTTACTTATTTTACCTGCAGGTTCTTTTTCGCTTGTCCCCTATTTTTGGAACCAGGGAACCAGGTAACTAAATAAACCTGTGTGCAATTAGAGCACATAAAATGTCTCTTATCTCATGACTACAATAAAGTCTATTGACCAATGTATTTACAAAAGTCTTAATTTAACTGTTCCTTCATTTCGAAAGCTAACCTTTGTAGGTGAGAAAACCCCTTTGATTTTTCATACTCTGCTTCTGAATTTTGGTCTAGTTTTTGTTAAGTAAACAACTTACACTAAAAAGAGATCTAAATAGTTGACCTGATACATCTCAGGCTTTCAGGAGTTAATTGGTATATAGGGGGGAGTTTTATTTCTGTTCTTTAAAAGCGCCCTCTGGCAAACACTCTTTCAACGACCAATTGCATGGTTTATGCAGGGGTACAGAACATTTTTTATCAGTAGTGCATTGTTCGGTATAAATAGGGGACATGATGCTGACAATTATGAAAAAAACATACTAATACAATAGTAAAAGTAAACAGCCACATAAATGGTGGTAAGTAAGAAATGATTGTTTGTGCAGCTGTTCACCCCCGGTAGTCGGACAGTGTGTAGGCTTGTTTTAAGGAGTGCTGATCAATGTGCAATAATGTGATTGGTGCTTCTAATGGGCAATTAACGGCTGTTGGAAAGGGACAGTTCATTGTTGTTTGTGTGCTGCTCATGTTTCCAGATTGGATGGTGGGGGAGGGATAGGCTCTGTGCTCATGTCTCTGCTCTGGGCGTTGGTGAAGTCTCTGATGTGTGTGGGGGAGGGTTGGCTCATTTCCTCTCACATGCTTATAAAAGACTCCTGAGTCTGGAGGAAGGGAAGACTTTGCTGCTGTTTATGTTACCTATTGTTTCTTAATTGTTAGATTTATTCTGGATCATTCTGTTTTTGTTTCTAGATCATTTGATCCTTTATACAATATGTACTTTTATTTTTATGGATATCACTGATTGCATATGTAAGTTTTAAAATATGTATAGAGCAATAAACAAGTAAAAAAAAAAATCATCTCTATTTATATGGCGCCACATGTTCCACTATACAAAGGGTGGTTATACCGACAAATCACACATTACAGAGTAACAAACTCATAAGAGTTTTAAATCTACGAGGAAAAGTGGTCCAACTGTTGTTTATATTATAACTATTATTATGTTGCAACTCATAAGTATTTGTACTTTATTGTCCTGACGCATTTCAGTCTTTCAGCAGTTAATAAATCTGTAGGTGGAAGTTTATTTTTTCTTCTTGAAAAGCGCCCCCTGGTGGCAAACTGCAAGAACTGTGCTTTTTTTGGAGCCATTTTCTCTTTGTTACACTTTTATCTCTAGAAACTGCTGATTTATTTGATGTAACGGAAATACAACAGATACAAACAAAACACAGTTAATGGTAAAACACAACTATGGCGTCCAAGAGACTGAAAAACATTGCTGTGCATGGTTCCAGTGCTTGATTGCGCCCCAACTTCCTGCAACGAGATTGTGAGGTGTCAACCGGTTCTTATGACAGTTAAAGGCCTAATGTAAGCCTCCCTGTCTGCTATCTTACTACTCCTATTGCATAATATAATATTTGAGAGCCATTATTGTACACTGTTCTGCAATACATAGTGGTCAAGTAGCCTAGAGGGACTGAAAGACAACGTTCTGTTCTGTACAGTGGTCCAGGCATCTTTTATACTATGTTGTAACTAATAAGTATTTGCACTTGCATGGTTGACCTGACGCATTCCAGGCTTTCTGCAGTTAATTGATATATAGGTGGATCTTTTATTTCTCTTCTTGAAAAGCGCCCCCTGGTGACAGAGTGTAAGAACTGCACCTTTTTGGAGTCACTTTCTCTTTGGTACACTTTTATCTCTGAAAACTGGCTAATGTATTTGCTGTAAGACGAACTGTATGATGAAACAGACCCACAACAAGCTCTACCTGTTGATTGTAATAATTATATTTTCGATGTGCTACTGCTGCAGAAACAAGAAGGAAAAGACATATAGTTATGAAAATCAAGAAAGTAGCAGGAGTCAATTATATCTGCAAATTATCAAATTTTCAATCTAGCTCCAATCTGTGTCATGTGTGACTTAAAAGCCAGATTCAAACCATTGTATGATGCCTCCTGTTCATTTACATTCCAGTTATCATCATTTGTCGAAAACTGTGAGGGACAGAATCCTTGAAGACCTTAGTGTTTCACTCTGGCAGAATGCTACACGCCTGGGCCGAGACATCAGCACTGTTTAATGTTATTTGCAGTGGCGTAGCTAAAACTTTTTACTGCCCCATTTTACAGACCACACCCCTGCCTCTTTTTACAGGTATTAGGTAGTAGCGTATTCATGCCTTCCAGAAGGTAGGTATATACACCCCCCATTGGATAGGTGGTTAGAAATATTGGCTATCCATTAAGAAGGTAGGTATATAGGCCCTCCTTTAGGTAGGTGGGTAGAAATATTGGCTACCCATTAAGAAGGTAGGTATATAGGCCCTCCTTTAGGTAGGTATCTAGACCCACAGTAGGTAGGTATACAGGCCCACTGTAGTTAGTTATAGAGGCCCCCTGTAGGTAGAAATGTGTATGCCCCCTGTTAGGTAGGTATATTTCCCCTGTATGTAGACAGGCATATAGACCCCTGTAGGTAAATAGGGAAATATACACACCCCTTTAGGTAGATAGGTAGGTATATGACCCCTTGTAAGTAGGTAGGCATATATGCCCTCTGTAGATGAATAGGTAGATATATGCATCCCTGTAGGTCGATAGATAGGTAGGTATATATAACCTCTATAGATAGATAGGTAGGTTTTTGTGCCCCTGTAAGTAAATTGGTAGGTATATATGCCACCTGTATGAAGATAGGTATGTATATATGCCCCCTGTAGGTAGATAGATAGGTAGGTATATATGCCACCTTAAGGTAGGTAGATATATAGGCCTCTCTGACTGAATTTAAAAATATGAAAAAAATGATACTCACCTCTCCCCTTTCCCCCATCATGCAGCTAGCTCCTGTGTCCGGCTTGAGCAGCGAGACACCACTGGTTACACATCCTGGTAGTTGGGAGAACAATGACTTAGTGGAATAACAGCAAGACATGTGCAAAGTTGATCCCCTGCATGGACAAATCATCTGATTGGAAGAAAAGTGCATAGTGATCAATTTTGTACTGCAAGGGAAATTGGACGCCACATCCAAAGCCAAGGGCAGCTAACAGTGTCAAAACAAACCATCAGAAGGCATCGGCACAACTTTAGGCAACAAGTCAGACATCCAGATACAGCAGTTGTACTGACCTCATGCCAAAGCCCTCAAAGACTACCATGGTGCACCGCAACATAGTCGTGGAAGCCCTGCTCACTTCTTCAGTAATAAAATCCCATTTTTTTCTTGCATACAATGAGACAACTCCATGAAGAGGTCTCCACAATGGAACATTGCACCAGTCCTACTTCTGGGATTACATAATGTACAATAGTTGGACTCCTTTATTCTTCAATACAGGTACAGTAACAGTTCTTTGTTACATTAATTTGTGGAACCAGTAGTAGAACCACCTCTCCAAAGTGTCACAGGAGCTGTTTTTGAACAGGACAACACCAGGACACTTGTGGCTCATGTTATTGTGAGCAGCCTGTGTGCCAGTATAGCCTGCAGCGTCTCCAGACTTGTCTCCCATTGAGCTCATCTGGGACATCATTGGTCGCCAATTGCACAGGAGCTGCCAGCAACCGATCTTGATGATTTGCACAAGTGCATTCAGCATGGCAGAACATTCCTTAGACAACTATTAATAACTTCATTGATGACAAGGCGTGTAAACTGCGGGGATTTCTGCACATGCCGTTCATACTCCATTCTGAATAAATTGAGATGTTTCGAATATTTTGTTTCCATCTTTTTATCATTTACATATCATTACCATGTCTATTAATCCTGTGATTTTAATCATTCAAGACTTTTCCGTCTTGGTGTTGCAGTTTCAGTGTTCTGGAGCGTAATATTTCAATATTGTTTTATATTTCAGTAGTTGTTACAGATTTACTGATTTTACTTGCAGGTAGATTGTAGCAACATGGAAGTAACAATGGACATTAAACGGATTGTCCAGGTGTTTTTTTTTTTTCTTTATTTATGCGGGTGCTGCTGTAGCAAAATAAAAAAAATCCTGATACTCACCTCTGTCATCAGCGATGCAGCCGTCCACCGTGTTTCTCAGGCTTCTATTTACCATTTGCTCCTGGAGGTTGGATCATCAGCGCTGCTGCGGTCATGTGCATTGCCTGATATCACCGATTGGAGCCTTTCTGAACGGTGATGCCAGAAAATCCAGTGATTCGCTTTTAACATGTGACCAAAAGTAAATAAAGACTATTACAAAATACATTGCTGTTCTGCTTTTGCTTTCTTTCAAAGTTACTGCAGTCCTTATCTCGTGCTTGTTACTGATCACCTTTCTCTGCTCTGGCAGTCGTGGCGGGGCTGGTAATATCACTCTATACTTGAACCCTTTAGAGCTATAGAGCCTTGTGTCCTAACAAGTTATTAAGTGTAAAATGTGAATGGTATAAAAAAATAATTTAAAAAATTGGAAAAAAAAATCTGCAATAATTAATAAGTGAACTTAAACTATTTCCCCAAAAAGTACAACTCGATCTTAATAAAACAAGGCCTCATCCAACTGCTTCATTGAAAAAATAAAAAAAGTTACGACTGTTGAAACACAAGGAGGCAAAAACTTAAAAACTGTGCTGGTCATGAAGTACTTTTCAGGCGTTTGGCTTCAAGGGTAAAAAGCGTTGTCTCACTACAATGACAGGTTATTATGATAAAGATCTTGCAAAAACAAATCACACTGCAATATGTCTATTAACAGTGTCCAACCTATTACCAATTCCTAGATATCCCCTCTTGTATGGGCTGCATCAGCTCTTCCGGTTGCTATAGCTACAGACCTGTTCAATCTCTCATGATAAGCTGCCAATATTGGTTGCTATAGCTACAGACCTGGCTTATATTGCAGCCTAGTAGAAACCAGCAAACACGCCTCTGAACTAAAAATAAAACCAAGAAAGCAGGACTGAGGTAAGATTAATCAATGTAGTGAGACAACCCCTTTAAGTTCCAGTTTACATAAAGATCATGTTCTAATTTGCATCCTGTGATGTTTTGAACACACTCTCAGTGCATTTGCGGTACATTTTCCACAAAGATTTACTTGTACTTACATGTTTTATAAGCTGTAGAAAATTGTGGGACAAAAATATTGCAGCATATTACACAGCCTCCCTATAAGAAGATATTCTCTATTTGTGTCTCCTTTGACAAGACTTCCTGATTTTCTGCTCAGGCAGCCACTCTATGGGCACGGAAAGTGGCTGTTATCAGAAAATTGTGACCTAATGAAATGTGGCATCTATTAGGTGCTTTTACACCGTGCATTTTTTACGCGTTTTTTGTGCAGGAAGCCACAGCGATTAATGCTTAAAAAAATGCTTCAAATATTTGCTTCAAAAAATGTGTCAAAAATGCACCGTGTGAAAGCACCCTACTCTATAATACCTGAATATTAATCATCCTCGTCAGAATTTTACCTGTCATCACCTGACGCTAATTACTCTCATTGTAATACTTTGTAGAAATCCATAGGTGACGGGATCCGTGTCTGCATGTGATCTAGAAGTTCTAGGAGAACAGGGTCATCGTACATTGTATTTCTCTGTATTGTAGCAATGTGTATGTGCACTAAGGTCCCTCATCTGGGAGATAATGTCTGTGTGGCCGGGGCTGGACGTTCTCCATACAATTCAGGCTGGTGGAGGAGTCAGTTCTAGATGGATCGGCTGGAAGGAGAGGAGTAAATAAAGAAGGATGAGACTGTCAGTGTCGGACTGGGGTGCCTGGGGCCCACAGGTGGAGTTGACGCTAGGGGCCCTCAGTTGATCTGTTTCTGGGCCCACCGGTGGAGTTTATTTTAGGGGCACATCCTACAGCTACTGTAAATGACTGTAAATGCCTCCTTCACTCTGCCTCTTGCTTTTTGTTTCTTTCTCTGCTTTTTTGCCTCTCCCGAGGATGTAAATGCAGCTAAAAAACATCTCCAGTTTTACCATACCCAGGGGCCCACCGGGGGTTTCCCCTATTCCCCTGTGGGCCAGGCCAAGCCTGGAGTCTGACAGTATGGCCCCTCCTGATCTCCTGGCTGTATTACTGGGGATATGCTGCTAAGTGCCCCTGATTTTGCCCGTGTATCATAGAGGCCATGGCAGCCTGTAGAGGAGGGGGCTTCTATGTCCATGTTGTATGTGCAGGATACAGTGACCCCTCACAGGGCTCAGCTGGCGGGATAGCTTTTCTCTCCATGTCAGGGTGGGGCAGGCTGGACATGCTGCACATTTCTTTTTTGTAGGTCATAGGGAGGGTTGTGTATCATGTCTGTGTGTAATCATCTGTGAGGTGGGGGAGGGATGAGGCCTCTGTGCTGCTGTTCCTGATCTCCATGTATGAGGAGGAGGCGCAGGTTCTGTGCTTATAACAGACTGATATTAGGAGGGAGGTGCTCTCTGTGCTTTCCTGACTTGTTTGTGTGCTGCTCATGTTTCCAGATTGGAGGGTGGGGAGGGAGAGGCTCAGTGCTCAGTTCACTGCTGTGGCGGTGGTGGAGGATCTGTGTGGGGAGGGTGGCTCATTTCCTCTCACATGATTATACAACCCTTCTGTGTCTGGGGGAGGGAGGACTGTGTCCTTGCTTGTTAATGACGGTTTCCAGAGAGTGAGTTTGATTCTAGAACATTCAGTCTTTGAGATCATTGTTTATTGAGAATACTATATGACATATGTAGCACCTGATTCAATACATGTCAATCCGAGCGGTGAACCATAATTTTGTTATAAAACACATTGACATCTGTTTTCCTGTGACACTTTTCTAATTCAAATCAAGGGGAGTAGAGGACAATAGTGTAACCTATGACTCTATGTCCAGTGCTGCAGAATATGTGGGAGCCCCAGAAATAATGCTGTAGTGAAGTGTTTTGTTTGGCGCCAAATAATGAACAATACATAATACTGAAGTAGAATATCTTGTTCTAGAAAACTATAAACACATCTATCGTTTTATGTGTTAAAATTAACAAAAGAACTTGTTCTATTAAAGGGGTTGTCTCCCTTCCTTGATTCATCTCACCTCAGTCCTGTTTCCTTGGTTTTATTTTGAATTCAGGGGTGTGTTTATTGGTTTCTGCTAGGCTGCAGTAGAAGCCAGGTCTGTAGCTATAGCAACCAGTGCTGGCAACCTATCATGAGAGATTGAACAGGTCTTTAGCTATAGCGACTCGAGGAGCTGATGCAGCGCATACAAGAGGGGATATCTCAGAATAGGTAGGACACTGTTAATGGACGTATATTGCAAAGTGACTTGTTTTTGCAAGATCTTTAACATCAAAAAACAATCCTAGTAGTGAGACAACCCCTTTAAGGGTTAACCAAAACTATAAGCTCTTTACTTACTCTCAGTTTTTTATGTCAATCTAAACAGCAACACCTCGCAACACACATTGCCTGCTATGTAAGGGTATGTTCACACGGCGCCTTGACGGGGCGCATTTCGGCACATAATTGAACTGCAATACACCTGAAGTACGCCCCGCAACTATGGTAATTCATAACTCTCATCGAGAAGCTATGATTACCTGCCGTTTACCCCGACGCACATCACGCGCCGGGAGAAAGAAATGACATGTCACTTTTTCTCGACGTCAATGAAAGTGAATGGGGGCCAGAGCATTTTAGAAGTTTGCACTGGCCAGCACGTACTTTTAAATACACCCACCATATTTTGACGCACACGTGCCATAATAGGTCATATGAACTTACCCTAATTGGCTGCAAGTATCTTCCTGTTTTTAAGGAACTCCAGATATCACAGATTATTGTTGTTATTATTATCTTGTCGATATGTTGATACATTGATGATTACTTCAATTTCAAACATTCGTACCACTTACAGAAAAAGTATTTTCACTAAATATAATTCAAATAGTTGAACTGACACATTTCAGGCTTTTATGCGTTAATTGTTATATAGGTGGATGTTTTATGTTCTGAAAAGCGCCCCCTGGTGACAGAACATAAGAACTGAGTATTATTAGAGCCATTTTCTCTTTGTTAAACTTTTATCTCTAGAAACCACCAATTTGCTGTACAGGGAAATACAACAGGTATAAACAAGTCAAAGTAAACTGTACTATTGTACAATGAAATGTCCCTGCCACCAGTTCTATGTGCTGGATATCAATATTATTTATTTTAAAGCATCATTAATTCAGGGCCCTAAACATTTGTAAGGGGTTTAAAGGGAATCTATCAACAATTTTTATTTTTACTAATTAAATAAAGATAATGATCCATATTCTTTTCTTCTTAGCCATTTTTATTCTCTGATTGTAGATTTCTCAATTCTGTTTTCTGTATATGATTATGGGGGCGGCCTTCTTGCCTGAACAGCATTTAGAGAGATGCTTTACAGCAGCTTCATGTACATCGTATTTCACCGTATTGTAGCAATGTGTATGTGCACTAAGGTCCCTCATCTGGCAGATAATGGCTGTGTGGCCGGGGCTGGACGTTCTCCATACAATCAGGGCTGGTGGAGGGAGTCAGTTCTAGATGGAGCGGCTGGAAGGAGAGGAGTAAATAAAGAAGGATGAGACTGTCAGTGTCGGACTGGGGTGCCTGGGGCCCACATGTGGAGTTGACGCTAGGGGCCCCCAGTTGATCTGTTTCTGGGCCCACCGGTCGAGTTTATTTTAGGGAACATCCTACATGCTACTGTAAATGACTGTAAATGCCTCCTTTACTCTGCCTCTTGCTTTTTGTTTCTTTCTCTGCTTTTTTGCCTCTCCTGAGATTAAATCAGCTAAAAAACATCTCAGTTTTAACCATCCAGGGGCCCACCGGGGTTTCCCCTATTCCCCTGTGCCGGGCCAAGCCTGTAGTCGACAGTAGACCCTCCTGATCTCTGGCTGATTACTGGGGATATGCCCTAAGTGCCCCTGATTTTGCCCATGTATCATAGAGCCATGGCAGCCTGTAGGAGGGGGCTACTATGTCATGTTGTAGTGCATGATTACAGGACCCCTCACAGGCTCACTGGCGGGGAGAGGGCTACTTTTTCTCTCCATGTCAGGGTGTGCAGGCTGGACATGCTGAACATTTTTTTTTTTAGGTCATGGGGAGGATGTTATCATGTCTGTGTGTAATCATCTGTGATGGGGAGGATGAGGCCTCTGTGCTGGTCAAACATGATCCTCCAATGAATGAGGAGGAGCGCAGGTTCTGATTAACCGAACGTGATGTTGTAGGTGGAGGGGCTTCTAGTTTTCCTGACTTGTTTGTGGACTCTCACGCCACAGATTTAGGGTGGGGGAGGAAACTCATGCTCAGAACATCAGCTGAGGCTGTGTAGATCTTTTGTGGGAGGATGGCTCATTTCTCTACATGATTATACAACCCTTCTGTTTAAGAGGGGAAGGGAGTACTGGTCCGTTGTTATGATGGTTGGCATAGAGTGATTCTAGAAATTCAGTCTTATGAGATCATTGTTGTTGAGAACACTATATGACATATGTAGCACCTGATTCAATACATTTCAATCCGGCGTGGTGAACCATAATTTTGTTATAAAACACTTGACATTTGTTCTTCTGTGACACTTTTCAATTCAAATAAAGGGTGATTTCAGACAATAGTGTAACTATGACTCTATGTCCATGCTGCAGAATATGGGGGAGCCCAGAAAAAATGCGCAGTGAGTATTTTGTTTAGGCGCCATATAATAACAATACGATAATACAGAAGAGAATATCTGTTCTGAAAACTATAACAATCTTTTACATATTATGTTTTAAAATTATCAAAGACTTGTTCTATAAAGGGTTGTCTCCTTCATTGATTCAACTCACCTCACTCCTGTTTCCTTGGTTTCATTTTGAATTATGGGGTGTGTTTATTGGTTTCTACTAGGGCTTAGAAAGATAGCCAGGTCTTTTAGCTAAGCAACCAGTGCGGGAAAGCCTATCAAGAGAGATTGAACAGGTTCTGAGCTATATGACTAGGAGCTGATGCAGCGCTTTACAAGAGGGATATCTCAGAATAGTAGGATACTGTTAATGGACGTATATTGCAAAGTGACTTGTTTTTGCAAGATCTTTAACATAAAGAGCAATCCTTGTAGTGAGACAACCCCTTTATGGGTTAACCAAAACTATAAGCTCTTTACTTACTCTCAGTTTTTTATGTCAATCTAAACAGCAACACCTCGCAACACACATTGCCTGCTATGTAAGGGTATTTTCACATAGCGCCTTGACGGGGCGCATTTCGGCACATAATTGCACTGCAATGCACCTGAAGTACGCCCCGCAACTACGGTAATTCATAGCTCTCATTGAGAGCTATGATTACCTGCCATTTACCCCGACGCACATCACGCGCCGGGAGAAAGAAGTGACATGTCACTTCTTCTCGACGTGAATGAAAGTGAATGGGGGCCAGGCCAGAGCATTTTAGACATATGCACTGGCCAGCACGTACTTTTAAATACACCTACCATATTGCGGCGCACACGTGCCATAATACGTCATATGAACTTACCCTAATTGGCTGCAAGTATCTTCCTGTTTTTAAGGAACTCCAGATATCACAGATTATTGTTGTTATTATTATCTTATCAATATGTTGATACATTGATGATTACTTCAATTCCAAACATTCGTACCATTTACAGAAAAAGTATTTGTACTAAATATAATTAAAATAGTTGAACTGACGCATTTCAGGCTTCTATGAGTTAATTGTTATATAGGTGGATGTTTTATGTTCTGAAAAGCGCCCCCTGGTGACAGAACATAAGAACTGAGTATTATTAGAGCCATTTTCTCTCTGTTACACTTTTATCTCTAGAAACCACCAATTTGCTGTACAGGGAAATACAACAGGTATAAACAAGTCAAAGTAAACTGTATTATTGTACAATGAAATGTCCCTGCCACCAGCTCTATGTGCTGGATATCAATATTATTTATTTTAAAGCATCATAAATTCCAGGGCCCTAAACATTTGTAAGGGGTTTAAAGGGAATCTATCAACAATTTTTATTTTTACTAATTAAATAAAGATAATGATCCATATTCTTTTCTTTTTAGCCATTTTTATTCTCTGATTGTAGATTTCTCAATTCTGTTTTCTGTATATGATTATGGGGGCGGCCTTCTTGCCTGAACAGCATTTAGAGAGATGCTTTACAGCGGCTTCATGTACATCGTATTTCACAGTATTGTAGCAATGTGTATGTGCACTAAGGTCCCTCATCTGATAGATAATGGCTGTGTGGCCGGGGCTGGACGTTCTCCATACAATCAGGGCTGGTGGAGGGAGTCAGTTCTAGATGGAGCGGCTGGAAGGAGAGGAGTAAATAAAGAAGGATGAGACTGTCAGTGTCGGACTGGGGTGCCTGGGGCCCACAGGTGGAGTTGATGCTAGGGGCCCCCAGTTGATCTGTTTCTGGACCCACCGGTGGAGTTTATTTTAGGGGCACATCCTACAGCTACTGTAAATGACTGTAAATGCCTCCTTTACTCTGCCTCTTGCTTTTTGTTTCTTTCTCTGCTTTTTTGCCTCTCCTGAGGACTAGAATACAGCTAAAAAACATCTCCAGTTTTACCATACCCAGGGGCCCACCGGGGGTTTCCCCTATTCCCCTGTGGGCCAGGCCAAGCCTGGAGTCTGACAGTATGACCTCTCCTGATCTCCTGGCTGTATTACTGGGGATATGCTGCGAAGTGCCCCTGATTTTGCCCGTGTATTATAGAGGCCATGGCAGCCTGTAGAGGAGGGGGCTTCTATGTCCATGTTGTATGTGCAGGATACAGTGACTCCTCACAGGGCTCAGCTGGCGGGGAGGAGGGATAGCTTTTCTCTCAATGTCAGGGTGTGGCAGGCTGGACATGCTGCACATTTCTCTTTTGTAGGTCATAGGGAGGGTTGTGTATCATGTCTGTGTGTAATCATCTGTGAGGTGGGGGAGGGATGAGGCCTCTGTGCTGCTGTTCCTGATCTCCATGTATGAGGAGGAGGCGCAGGTTCTGTATAACAGACTGATATTAGGAGGGAGGGGCGCTCTCTGTGCTTTCCTGACTTGTTTGTGGGCTGCGCATGTTTCCCGTTTGGTGGGGGGGGGCGGGATAGGCTCAGTGCTCATGTCTCTGCTGTGGGCGGTGGTGGAGGATCTGTGTGGGGGAGGGTTGGCTCATTTCCTCTCACATGATTATACAACCCTTCTGTGTCTGGGGGAGGGAGGACTGTGTCCTTGTTTGTTAATGATGGTTTCCAGAGAGTGAGTTTGATTCTAGAACATTCAGTCTTTGAGATCATTGTTTGTTGAGAACACTATATGACATATGTAGCACCTGATTCAATACATGTCAATCCGAGCGGTGAACCATAATTTTGTTATAAAACACATTGACATTTGTTTTCCTGTCGCACTTTTCTAATTCAAATCAAGGTGATTTGCAGACAATAGTGTAACCTATGACTCTATGTCCAGTGCTGCAGAATATGTGGGAGCCCCAGAAATAATGCTGCAGTGAAGTATTTTGTTTGGCGCCATATAATGAACAATACATAATACAGAAGTAGAATATCTTGTTCTAGAAAACTATAAACACATCTATACATTTTTATGTTTTAAAATTATCAAAAGAACTTGTTCTATTAAAGGGGCTGTCTCACTTCATTGATTCATCTCACCTCAGTCCTGTTTCCTTGGTTTCATTTTGAATTATGGGGTGTGTTTATTGGTTTCTACTAGGCTGTAGTAGAAGCCAGGTCTGTAGCTATAGCAACCAGTGCTGGCAGCCTATCAGGAGAGATTGAACAGGTCTGTAGCTATAGTGACTGAGGAGCTGATGCAGCGCATACAAGAGGGGATATCTCAGAATAGGTAGGATACTGTTAATGGACATATATTGCAAAGTGACTTGTTTTTGCAAGATCTTTAACATAAAGAGCAATCCTTGTAGTGAGACAACCCCTTTAAGGGTTAACCAAAACTATAAGCTCTTTACTTACTCTCAGTTTTTTATGTCAATCTAAACAGCAACACCTCGCAACACACATTGCCTGCTATGTAAGGGTATTTCACATGCGCCTTGACGGCGCATTTCGGCACATAATTGCACTGCAATACATCTGAATTACGCCCCGCAAGTAGGGTAATTCATAGCTCTCATTGAGAGCTATGACTACCCGCCATTTACCCCGACGCACATCACGCGCCGGGAGAAAGAAGTGACATGTCACTTTTTCTCGACGTGAATGAAAGTGAATGGGGGCCAGAGCATTTTAGAAGTTTGCACTGGCCAGCACGTACTTTTAAATACACCCACCATATTGTGGAGCGCACGTGCCATAATACGTCATATGAACTTACCTATTGGCTCGGACCAGTATCTCCTGTTTTTAAGGAACTCAGATATCACGATTAATTGTTTTATTATCTTTTTCAATATGTTGATTACGATTGAGATTACTTTAATTCCAAACATTCGTACCATTACAGAAAAAGTATTTGTACTAAATATAATTAAAATAGTTGAACTGACGCATTTCAGGCTTCTATGAGTTAATTGTTATATAGTGGATGTTTTATGTCTGAAAAGCGCCCCCTGGTGACAGAACATAAGAACTGAGTATTATTAGAGCCATTTTTCTCTCTTTACACTTTTATCTCTAGAAACCACCATTCTGTACAGGAATACAACAGTATAAAACAAGCAAAGTAAACTGTATTATTGTACAATGAATGTCCCTGCCACCAGCTCTATGTTTCTGGGTATCAATATTATTTATTTAAAGCATCAAAATTCCAGGGCCCTAAACATTGTAAGGGTTTAAAGGAATCTATCAACAATTTTTATTTTTTCTAATTAAAATAAAGATAATGATCCAAAATTCTTTCTTTTTTAAGCCATTTTTATTCTCTGATTGTAGATTTCTCAATTCTGTTTTCTGTATATGATTTTGGGGGCGGCCTTCTTGCCTGAACAGCATTTAGAGAGATGCTTACAGCGGGTTCATGTAAAATCGTATTTCACAGTATTGTAGCAATTGTATGTGCACTAAGGTCCCTCATCTGATAGATAATGGCTTGTGGCCGGGGCTGGAAAGTTCTCCATACAATCAGGCTGGTGGAGGAGTCATTCTAGATGGAAGGGCTGGAAGGGGAGGAGTAAATAAAGAAGATGAGACTGTCAGTGTCGGACTGGGTGCCTAGGCCCACGGTGGAGTTATGCAGGGGGCCCCCAGTTGATCTTTTTTCGGGCCCACCGGGGGGATTTTTTTAGGGGGACATCCTACACACTTTAATGACTGTAAAAGCCCCCCTTTACTCTGCCTCTTGCTTTTTTT